>PVHY01013097.1:0-42372 GCA_004024945.1 Uropsilus gracilis | reverse complement strand
GTTCTGGAATAAGTGTGTTATGACACCAAGTGGGAGCCTGTCATGACATAAAGGAGTGATGGGGGAGGGCAGCAGGATGTCCCAATAATACACTAAGAACTTGGTAGGCAGAACACATTCTTAGAACTCTGGTATCTGTAGGTTCTTCAGTCCTGCATGCATGTCTCTGTTTCCTGCATGACTGCATGCATTAGTTCATGAAGACCATTTTCTATTTCCTTTCTGAAAACAAAACAAAGCAACAAAAATGAAAGCAGGGATATTGAGAGTGGAAGGTCGGTTGACTGTACATAAACATCCCAGTCTGTGCTGGCACATTTTGCCCTGTGCAGACTGCCTGAATGGGGGACATAAGTCAGTGGGCCTGACCTAACCCTGCCACTTTGTGTTATTGACAGTTGATGTAGATGACTATTGTTCTGGTCTTGTCTTTGCCCATGTGGTGTGCAGGGGTAAGTTGCTGCTGCTGCTTTGTAAAGTCTGTGGATCATGCCAAGTCACTCCCCGTTCTTAGGGCAGCCCAGCAGTGGAAGGGATCTCAGAGTTACTAGTTTCTTCCTAAAGAGAACAGCTCGATTCCCACCTATGGCATTGGGTTCTGGATTGGGTAGATAGCACACCACCCCACCAAATGATCTACCATCGAAAAACATGAGGACATGGAAACCTGAGATCCAAGATGTATGGGATAGATGCCTCTTCAGGAGCAAACCCAGACCCACTCACCCCAGGAATCTGGCACAAATACAACCATTAAAAACCCCAATTGATGGAGGAGGGACATTCTTTGGCTCGCTTAGCTCTCCTGCATTTACCTTGAAGACCAGAGCTCACCCTGGTCCTCTCTTACCCTGCTTCTCACTCCCATGCAGTGGGCATGATTGGCAATGCCCAACTCTAGGACTAGTCTAGCTCCAAACCAGAAACTGTGGGCTCCTCCAAACCAAGCAGATTCAAGGCTTTGAGCTGACATTGGACTGACCTCCCAAGGCATGTTATCCGTTATCCATCTGTTCCAGCTCCCAACACACAGGCAGGCCAGGCATGTGACCAGGGGCTTTGAGGACAGGCCTGGTGAATGTGGCCAGATGCCCCTGAAGGCGAGCCTGGTAAAGGAAGTGCATGGTGCCACAACAAGTTGGAATGGAAAGCTGGTACCTGGAGAAAGCTAGACATTTGGAAGGCAGATTTTGCATTAGTACTTGTTGGAAAAGTTCAAAGAACCTTGGAGAAACTTAGCAGCTCAGAATACTAAAGTGAAAAGCAAAGACAAGACAAAAAGCTAGACATTTGGAAGGCAGATTTTGCATTAGTACTTGTTGGAAAAGTTCAAAGAACCTTGGAGAAACTTAGCAGCTCAGAATACTAAAGTGAAAAGCAAAGACAAGACAAAAAAGAAAGACTGGAATTAGCAAAGTGCCTGCCTCAGGTTTGGAAAAGGACATCATCTAGGGCATGTGTCCAGGACTTTTGGACGGAATGGTAATTGGAGTAAAATAGCTAGCCACTTGTGGCATGTAGGACTTTTTGTTTTCCTAGTTAATTTTCCTTATTAATAAAGCCCTGTACTTTAAATTGCTTTGTGACTTTGGCAACTGCCATGCATGGTTGGGAAGAACCTGGAAGTATCTGGATGGCAGAAGTCACGTTTTAATAGTAACAGTTTCTCCTTTTGGCTTGTTGTGGAAGCTTCTGCCCTATTTTGATGTGATATCAAAGCCACATCTGAGCAAATCAGCAGTTCTGCGATTCTGAACTCTCAGCCTCCAAATGAGTGAGAAAATAAAATTCTCTATTTGGAACCAACAAGCTTGTGATCCTCTGTCATTGGTTCTCAAATAGGTGAACACACATAACTACTTACTGCTGTTATTTCTAGAACCATTTTATCACTAAGTTTCTTTATTGTACATCTTCTTCCATTAGAACAGGTTTTTTCTTTTCCTTGTTCATGTTTGCTCTAAAGTTTCCTGTGTTAGTCATATTTTGTTGCTGCACAAAAGTGTCTCTTATTAAACTTGGGTATTTACACCACAGGGTTGGAGTGACAAAGGGGTACAACAGAGTGCCTGGGCAGGGGTAGAGATCAGAGGAAGTATGCTGAATGGAAGCCAGGAGCTTAAGGGTGGGGGCGCTGGTACCAGAATCAGCAATTACTGAGTGAAAGGCACTCTGTCTTGGGCCAAAAGCAGAGATTTGGCCAACCAGACTTCTGCATACTGTAGGTGATTTATAATATAAAGTTGATGCACCACCTCTGCAGGAATAGAGAGAAGAGAGGAAGTTACTGAAACATCACTGGAGCTGGGGCCAGCCTGGACTGTGGTCTCCTTTACTCAAGGGGCCTGGAGACACAGAGTGACATTTCTTTATGTCCTTCTCTCGGGGTGCTGGCACTAGCCTGGGCTCTTCCCTGAGACTCAGTCCAGAGGTTTGGGGACTTACTTTCTCTTCCACTGGAACCTCAGTTTTATGATACAGATTCATTTTGTGCTTTTGTCTTTTCTCTTGTCTGTTCTCCCTTGGAAGGGAACCTGGGGTGCAAGAGTGAGGCCTCAGGGCTTCAGAGGCCTCAGCACTGCTCAGGCCCTCAGGCTAATTGTTGCTTAAGCGCTGAGTCATATCTAGTATCCCAGCTTGCTTAGGGGACACCCACGGAAGGGTGTCAACTGACCAGGAGGCAGGTGCAAGTCCCAGGTCACTCCTCCTGACAGAGGGCTTCTGGAAAGATTGAAACCTCGGTGTTGTCATTTTAAGGTACGGTGCCTGTTCATGGATGATACGGGGACTACAAAGATGTGAGAAAAAAAGTAGTGAACAAAAAGAATAAAAACTTACCACATAGACAAAAAGTAAACCAAAGAGAAGTAGTGCATCCAGGATGAGGGGAATCTGATGACAGCAGGTGACGTGACCGAGCTGTGTGAAGGCCCATGTGAGCATGGCAGTGAGTGACAGTCACGACACCCAGAGAGCAGGGGCTGCTGTGTGGCCTC
Organism: Uropsilus gracilis; assembly: GCA_004024945.1. Taxonomy (NCBI): domain Eukaryota; kingdom Metazoa; phylum Chordata; class Mammalia; order Eulipotyphla; family Talpidae; genus Uropsilus; species Uropsilus gracilis. The sequence goes on along the minus strand of PVHY01013097.1, from coordinate 39,376 downwards.
CTGGGCCTTCACAGCCCCACAATTACAGGGCCTGTTACCTGGGCCTCAATGCCTCCCTCCTGCTCCTGTCATGCAGGCCCCAATGGTCCTTAGTTCTCGCCCTTGTGTGGTCATGTGTAAATCCATACGTGGCCCTTGTCCCATTCAGTGCTGGTGTAAATGGCTACTTGTTTGGGCAACTGCCCAGGAGATATCAGATATTCAGAGGAACAGAGGCCTTTTTCTAGATAGGTGTGTCCTTCATAAACATGTGCTGAGTGAGATGTGTGTCTCAGTCCTTGTCACACCTTGACCTCATAGTTAGCTTTAAAATGGAACCTTGCACATGCCCAAGGGGATGGTGTTGTGGGGGTTGGAGCTATGATCCCTTCTCATATCTGGAGTCTCCTGGGGCCAGAGGAGAATGAGAATATTTGCGACTACTTTTTCACCATCATTCCATCAGTCCTTGTTTAGTAACTGTAGTATGCGCTCTGCAGGCTTATCTCAAAATGGACTACACCACCATAGGATTTGTTTCTCTCTAAGTATCTGCCCCAACCCTCAGGCATACATCTCAAGACTGAAGATCCTGACAATTGTGGTGCTGCTGTTCAGAAGCTGAGAGCACGAGCGCCACACAGACTAGGCACACAGGACACCTTTCCATGTAGCCGAGTGGGTTGGGGTATGGAAAAGGCTTGGGGATGGAAGGAAGTGGGACAGAGCTGGTTCTTGGTGCACTGGATGCCTAAGATCCCATACAGGAGCCCAGACTGCACCCCTGGGTCACCTGGAACTTACTTTGCACGCATGCTGCTTGTCAGAGTCTGTACTTAAGGAACAACCAGGCAGGGGGTCCAGATAATTTGGTAGGCGTAACAACACACCTCCAATCAGCAGGAAGAGTCTGAGCAGAGGGTAGGGATCCTGTGTACCTCCAGGTCTGTGGTCCATGGGGATGGGCAATGAACAGAAGGTTCTGGCTTTCTCACTATCTTCCTTCCTTGCCAAGTGTGTGCATTTAAATCCGATGTGCTGGGCAGTGCTCTGGATGTGAATTCCCCCTGTTCTTCTTGAGATGCCAACCAAGGCCAATGCCAGAGAGCAGCACCAAACTGTGGGTAGCAGCTTGAACACCCGGTCCCCGTGTCTCACACATGCTCTTGGCAGATACTAGCCAGGGCTCTCTGTCCACAATCCCACAGGGCAGCTGTCAAGGCAAAAGACAAAGAGACTACCCTCGTGCCTGCTTTCCTTGTCTTGAACTGATATCACACCAGTCCCCAAGGTTGCAGTTCAAAGTCACACAGGAAGGCAATTTGCCCTGTAAAGCAGGCGTGTGTCAGCATTTCAGCCTGGCTGCTGCCTGCAGAATATAATGTTCCCTCAAACTCCCATCATCCCCTGAGCTCTGTCCCCACAAACTGCAGACTCTCCATAGGGCCAGCCCTGTGGGGGCACAGCCTGCATAGGGAGCTGCTGCACATATGATGTTACTTGGACAGAGGAGGAAACAGGACAGAACAGCAGCTGCCCTGGGGGGTGCAGCACTATTCATGGCTTGTAGTTCAGCACTCTCGGATCCTGCTAATTTCAGAGAAATCACAGGCCTTCTCCAGTTGGCCTGTGTCCTTGCAGCCTGGCTCCCACTGCCTAAGCTGACCTTCCTCCTCCCTGAGCCATTCTGTGTCCTCTGCTTTGCTCTGCTTTATAGGGTGATGGTGGCTCAGGAAAGTGACATTTTGTCTCAATGTCATGTCCACCCAGGTACAACAGTAGCCCAGACCCCAGAATGCAGCTGCTGTGGACAGGCTGGCAGCTGCTTTGTTTCTGTCCCTGTGGCCCAGCATGGGCAGCACCTCTGTCATTAGGAAGGATGCAGGAGGCATGAGGAAAGCAACCCTGGGAATGTGCTGACACTTTGTTGGTCCCTTAAGCGCAGCCTCCCAGAGGTAGGGAGTCCTCACCATTCTGCTTTGGGGCCCCTGTGCCCAGCCGAGTCCTTTCTTCTTCCCTCAACAGCAGAGATTGCCACAGTCTCCTGTCTTCCTGAGAGCTGCGAAGCCTGGGTGACATACAGGAGCTCTGCTCATGGGTTCTGGACCCAAATCCCCACAGCCATGAGCTGACAAGCATGAGGTAGGTCACCCCTGCTAACCCCCCCAGCCTGCATCTACCCACTTCCTTTCTCCCCTAGTTGTGACCTAGGGCAACCCGTGGATGACTAGATTATAAGTGGTGCCCTGAAAGCTGCTTAGGAGTTGGGGTCACAGTTCCCCCTGGCCTTGCTCAGAGACTCTGTCCTAGCATCCTGCCTAGGAAATCATAATCCTTGTGGAGCGACCAGCCCCTCAGAGCCCTGGCTACAGTGCAGGGACACAAGAATGCCCGGGTACACAGGTGCATGAAGGAAGGACTGTCGGGGACCCCTGAGGGTTCAGGTGCAAGAACAGATCAGGAAGCTGGTTCCATCCTCCATGGAAGGGCTTACTCCCTTGTAGGCCCAGTAACCTTGGACAGCATTATGTAATCTCCTACCAATCAGTCTGCACATATTTAAAAATTAGAAGGACACGTGATCGAATCGGGGTTTAAGGGGTTCACACAGCGAACAGAGGTTCTCCGAGACTTGGATAGCTGCCCACACTCTAGGTTTTGCCAACATACTCATGGGGCACATTCCTTCCTCATCAGGAAGGAATGCTGATGAAGACTGAACCCACTGGGAGATGCTGCTCTCCCAGCTCTGGGTGTCCTGGGATGCTGTCTTCCCTTCTATCTCCCTGAGGTTGTCTCTTCAACAGTGCGGGGCACCAGATAGCCCCTGGGGAGATTAAAACCTCTTTGTATGACCACAAATTCCTTGCAGTTATAAGTGAGAAAATCTCTTTTGGAGATGCTGATATCAGCTGCGGCAGCACTGAAGTTCAGAAAAAGCAGGTGTTGCCCTGCTCTTAGATGCAGTTAGATGCAGTTCTTACACTTTATACAAACCACGAACCACAGCTCCTGCATTGGAATGACTTTGAATATTGGGGTTGGGGGTTACTAGAGAGCACCCAGCCAAGGAAGCCTGATGGAACGTGTATGGGGTGGTGAATGACGTTGGCAGAATTTTCACCCTCAACACCATGAGGTCCATCCAAGATCCTGAGGAGCCTTAAAGGATAAGAAGCCCCCACACCCATGACCTGAGGACTAGGAGGCTGTTGCTGTTACCAACCTGCCTCTTCTGAGCTTACATGGCCTCAACTCAAAAGGCTGCTGGAAATGATGTCCATCTCTGGCTCTTCATCTCCCCTGTCCTGAGCCCAGCAGGGGCTGGGACACAGGGCATCCTTGAACATATCAGGGGACCGTCTTCAAGGGCAGACCAGGAAGATTCACTGAGCTGCGCGAGAGCCAGGCACTTGCTGCCCCATCAGAAGTGGCATCCTCTTTCTGTACACTGCTGGTGCCCAACATTGCCCACCTGCCTCCAGTCTTGGGCACTTACTCTTAAACTGTATAAAGTACTGGTCCTTACCAAATGCTTTGTTATCTTTCACTATTATGCATCTCTCTCTCTAAAAGAGGCTACATGGGAAAGATGTCAGTACCGCACAATTCATCTCTCTCTGTACTCTGCCTGCTCTTGACAAGTGCAGCTCAGGGGATGGCAGAGGCTGTCTTCTTCCCTGACCTTCTCAGCACCTGCCTGCACTGGCCTGTGCAGTGTCCTGTGCTGAATGGAACAGGAGCCAGAGGCTGTGATCTCTAGAGCCCACATTTGGCTCATTAGAAAACAGCAAGAGATAGCAAAGACAATGTGCATAGGAAAGAGCAGAGAATGAAAGGAAGTGTGATACCACTAGAAAAGCTATGAAAAAGAGAATGGAGTTTATAAGGTCAATTGGACTCTCTTACCTTTGAGAAATCTGAAATATTCATCCACAAGATGAAAACAGTTGGAATTGATTTCAAAATAATTGACCATGGAGGTATCAACAAAGGAGATTGTTCTATGTTAATGATTCTTGAAGGTAGGTGATGATGTAAGATCATTATTCAGGCTTCTCCTTTTTAAAAAAGATTACCAAAAATTGCTATTGAAAATAAAGTAAAAATACATGGCTAGGAGGCTATCCATGAGTGAAAATCTGATGAGCAGAGAATCAAGCAAGGATGCCAGACAAAGTCTGGTTTGTGAGGGGAGCATGTGCCAAGTTCCTGAGACACAACTAGTTGGCTTTGTTGAGGAAGAACAGAGTGGGGAGAGGAGGGCAATGCCTCAAGGACCCAAGGGGCCTGGGATTTACTCTTCCTACAAAGAATCTGTTAAATTACCGACCAGTTCCAGGTGTTTTGGGCCACATCATCTGGGCTGGCCTGGACATGGGGATGAAAGTACAGAGAGTCACGGGTGATATGCCGGCTTAGTTTAGGGCCATAGGGTGGATTGGGGTGATACGAAGATACAAAATTACGAAGGCTGAGGTGGGGCAGGGGATCCCTGTCTCTGTTCTTGTGTCCAGTATTGTGTGGAAATCAGGAGGTGGGCTCCTGATGCTACAGGTGACTGAACTTGTAGCTGTGGGTCCTCCTATTCCTGAGCCTCGATTCTCTTTTCAGCCATGAACTATGGACACAGGACAGGGCTCACCCCACGCAAGGGTCCATTTCCATGAACCACGTTCTTGGTTCTAACTAGCTCAGATGAAGCAGCTTCTGTCTGATACCCAGGCTTATGGCATCCAGTCTGACTCTGTAGAGCGGAGAGGCAGAGCTGCTGCTAAGGTCTGGATGCAATTGCCAGGCTGCGTGCTATTCCCAGGGGCGGGCCGACTAATCTGTGGTGCTCAGCAATGTGCTACCTGGGCAGAGAGGCTGTGCCTGCCCCTGCTCAGGGTGGAGCTGCCGGGATACTCTCTGGGCAGAGAGCCTCTTGTCTTGGTCAGGTTTTGAGGTGTGGCCATTTTTACTTACCCTCGGGGAGATGTAGCTGAGGTGTTGGCTTGATGCCGTGGGTCAGACTGAGTTCCTACTAAGATGCTGGATATTAAAAGGTGCCTCGTTATTGTCTTCATCCCTTGAAATCATCACCTCTGTGCTCATTTTGTTTATGGCTTGAATTACAGTGATGCTTCAACTGTTAAAACAGACCTGTGTTTCTGGGATGATTTCACACTGAGTCTGAAGTACTTTCCTTGCCTGAATGTGGTGGGTTTCATTGCTAGTATTTTGTTGAGAGGTTTAATGTATTTCTTCTCTCTCTTCCTCTCTCTCTCTTTTTAACCAGGCATCTTCTCTTTTTTAAATTAAACTTTTACTACTCACAGTTAACTCTAATGCCAGTAGTTACTCCCATTATCCTTTCAGAATATTTGGCATGGAATACAGGTGGTCTGTATTATAGAATGGTTTATGTATTTTTTATTAAAAAAATAAGAAAAGTAATACCGGTCTCACACCACAAGGCCAGGCATACACAGCAAAAATACCTATGCTTATGCTAATTGCACTGTCATATGGGTGACACATTTCCATTCAACTACCAGCTACACTCACTCATCAAATAGGACACCATGTCAGTGAAGTTACAAACACTACCACACACATCATGTTCACTGAAGTTACACACACAACAGCCTCCCCATACAAACAAGAACCCCTCTACACCTCACATATATATTGTAGACACATTCATCTCACAAACGGACAGACATAACCCCCCCCCCCCAACTATTACATCCTACAACAATTGTAGTAGTGTTCAAGTTTAGCAGTACCAGGCAGGAAAGCTTCACTACCTGGAGTAGAGGGGTGTCACTTTTACTGAGGGGGTATATGATTCCATTTCATCAGTTCCATTTGTTAAAAATAAATCCCTTGTTAGTAAAATTCCATGCGGCTACAAGTCAGAGAAGACACAGTGGGCTCACAGGCAGGGGTGAGGGACCCACAGTTCCCACCCGGATGTCAATCTCAGGGTTCCTGTCACGTAGACTCGGGGGGCTGCTCTATCTCTGCAGGAACCTACCGTTGCCAATGCGAATCTGCTCCACTGTGCCTGTGTGTGTAGATGTCTACCTGCCATTACTTCCTTTAGTGGCACCTGTTGTCCAAGCTCTTGGGGAGGGTTAGAGGAGAATCTTATGGGGAGACACAGGCAAAGGGACTTTTTAAAACTTTCTACAACCAGCCTCACGAGTAGACCTAGTGACATTTAGAATTACCTGGTTCTTTTAGAGTGCTTTCAAACAACGAAATAAAATGTGGTCGTCATCTTTCACGTTCAGATAGCCTACGAGAAAGAAGAATTTGAGTATAAATCAGCATACTGTGGAAGCAAGTACTGGCAATGGCGGACTGGACTCATTCCTTCATAGTGTGTCATTGAGTACCACAGTTGCAGAGGTTCATTTGTGAAAGTGACAGTCAAATTCTTAGCACTGCTGTCTGTAGGACAAAAAGAGAGTGATCTGATCTGTAAAAGTACCCAGAGCTACAGCTCTGCTACCCAATCATCTCCCTTGTGTGTGCCCCTGGTAAGAAGGTGGCCCCAAGCTGCGTTCCTGCTATCACAGGATCTGGAGGGAGAAGTTGCTGGAGCAGGACCACTTCCAGAGGAAGAGACCACTTCCTGAGCCTGGCTCAGGTTGTTCCTGCTCACTGCTTCCAGATAACAGAGACTTTTCTCTGGGAGGCAATTCCAGCATTTTCACTTGCCAGGGGCAAGCCTTTCCCATAGCAGTGGCTCAAGAAGGCTGGGCCCTGTGCAGGTTGAAGGAATTAGGAGTCAAAGCCCGAAAGGGGTCAGGTAGGGCAAATTCAAGCCTGGTTCCTGTACCTGAGTCCCACCTCTTGAGTTCCCCTGGATTTGCTCTTGTCTTTCATGCAACCCAACTCTAGATCAGGTACCTCGCGTGTCACAGGCACCAAATTGTACCCACATGGCATTGTGTAGTTCTCAGAATAATCATGGGGCAGGGGAATCCTCCTGAGACACAGAGAGGCAGGATCACAGAGAGGACATGAAACCTTTTCAAGAGTCAGGTAGCAGCTGGCTGAACTGGATCTCTGAAGGCCTACTGAGGCCCTGATCTCACCACTAAGAAGACAGCTGGGGTGTACCATTATTATTCACTTATTATTCAACACTTCTTGAATTTGCACAGTTGAATTTGCAACAAAAGAAAGGAAAAATGAGGGAAGGCAGTGGAATGACTAATAATAGCTGAGTCGTTGGTAAGCGGAATACATTTTTAGTGCTCTGGTATCTGTACTTTTTCAGACGAGATCGGGCGTGTTCAGGGTGGTATGGCTGTAGACTCTGTACCTTTCCAAATCCTGCAGGCCTGTCTCAGTTTCCTGCATGCATCACATGCCAAAGTTCCTTCATTTCACTTCTGAAAAATAAAATGGGGTTATTGAGAGAGGAAGGTGGGTTTACTGTAAAGAAAGGACTGTATGAGCAGGCACATTCTCCCTGCGCAGACCACCTAGATGGGGGACACAAGTCAGTGGGGCTGTCATGGCCCTTCCACCCTGTTTTGGTGACGTGGATGAATGTGGCTCATGTCTTGTCTTTACCCATGTGGTATGCAGGGGTGAAGGGCTGCTGCTTTGTGAAGTCTTTATGGGCCATGCCAGGTGACTCCCCTTAGTTAGGACAGCCCAGGAATGGAAGGGATCTCACATTTATTAGCTGTCTCCCTGAGCTGAGCAGCTTGGTCCCCATATCTGTTGTCCTAGGCATTGGATTGTGAATGAGGTAGACAGCACATCCTGCCCAAATTATTTTCAATGGAAAACCTGTAGGATGTGAAAGGTAGAGAAGCAAGATAATTCTCTTAAGGAACAAACTCTGCCAGGTACCAGGCACAAAAGCATCCATTAAAAAACTCCAATTGATGAAAGAAGGAGGGTCTCAGTGACATGCAACCTCTTTTGCATTTATCCTGCAGGCCAGAGCTCACCCTGGTCCTCTCTTATCCTACCTTTCACTCCCATGCTATAAGCACGATTGGCAATAACCAACTCCAGGACTAGTCTAGCTCCAAATCAGAAACTGTGAGCTCCTCCAAACCAGGTAAATTCAGGGCTCTGAACTGCCACTGGACTGACCTTCCAGGGCTCATGCTCCATCTGCTTCAGCTCCCAACATACAGGATTTCACATCTTCCCCATGTCATGTCTACACTACCTAACTTGACAGCCATCCTCAGAGAAGAGGTCCCCACCTCCAATTCCAGTTAGGACCCAAGATACATCCATGAGACTCCCTCAGCTCTGCTGTTCTGTCTGGGCCCTGAGACCCTGGCTGGAGGGAGGCCGTGGTCTTCCTCTCCTCAGGGCTTGCCTCTTCACAGAGTCGCACCTCTGCCCTCTGCCTCTCTCTGTCACGTGTCAGATTCCCATGCAAGAAACTGCATTGTTCTTCCATGTCAAACCTCCTCAGATCTCTCTATCCTAAATATGAAGCACAGGCCCAAATCCTGCCTTATCCCATGAAGGGAGCAGCCAGGTCACTCCTGGCTTCTCCTGCAGCAGATGGAATTACTCTTCATCACTGTAGCACACCCCTTCCCCTACAGGCAGCTGTCCTGCCTATTCTAGGCTCTGGCTTCTCTCCAAGATCCCTAGTATTGATCTATGACACAAGGGCCCCTTCCAGTTCTTGAAGTCTAACTTTATCGCGACACTTTATTACCACCCACCCTGAATTGCGTCCCAGTCTTTTTTGTTGATGGGCATCTTGCTTTCCAGATATTCAGAAGCACTTGATCCAACTGCTTCTCCTGGCAGTTCCACTGGTATCAGGAGGAGCTTGGGTCACCCACTGTGGTTCACAGAGAGCCTGGGAGCAGTAGTTGTGGAGGTGGAGAGATACCTGACTTTCTGCTAGACCCCTGTGGCCTGAAAGTTACTTGTGTCTGAGCTCAGTCTCCTCTTGTGTCAAATGGGAATCGAAGCTCAGGCTGCTTGGGGTCTAGTGCTCATTTAGCAGTGGCATTGCTGGAGGGATTTTATGAGCCAGGAAGAGATGAGGCCTATTCTGGACATACTGTGTGTCTTCTTCTTTTTTTTTTTTTTTTGAGAGTAGGTCTCATATTGCCTGGGGTACCACAGACTCAAGCAATCCCCAGCCTCAGTTTCCCAGGTAACTGAGAACACAGGCACGCACCACCACGCCCAACTATTATTTTGGGACTAGGTCTCGCTACGTGCCCCTGGCTGGACTCGAACCATGATCCCTGGCCCCAGCCGCGGCTTCCTAGGCTGCCACCTACAGGCATGCGCCACCATGCCCGACCTACTGCGTGTCTTCTTATGGTGATGCAGCCAGGGTTTGTCATAGTTTTCACCCGTTCTGCCCCCACTTTCTGCCTTTTGCTCCTAGATATCTGACCCTCCTTCAGAGAACTGGCCTTGAGATACATTTGTCCAGGTGGAGTCCATGTTTTTATTACCAGGCCATCACACTCACATACCAGACAGCCCACTCCCCCCCGATCCTGGGGCACACAGGTCCTGGGCACTTCACCCCAAGGTGCTCTGGGAAGTGCTGAGGAGCAGTGCCTCCCTTCCCCACTCCTCTCCTCTGGTAGAATGCTTCCTGAGGAAATCACCAGACATATCCATGGCTCCATTTCTGCTTCTGGCTAGTGGGACTAAACCAACATCTACCTGGAGCTGTCGATTAAAGAGGAGGTTCTGGAACTTGCAGGGATCATGCAGAACCAGAACCAAGTGGTATCTTCGATTGAGTCCCAGGTGGTGTGACAATGGTTTCCCGGTGAGTGGAGATGGGGATCAAGATGGCGAGTGAATCAATACCTAGGAATGGGGCAAGAGGACTGTGCTCAGGTGGTCACGGGTAGAGCATTCGAAGGCATGGAGGTGGCTTTGCTCTCAGATGCTGCCAGACACAACCTCCCCTCTCCTATGAAGGGCCACAAACAGGTGACTGGATTAATGGACTTTGGCTCACCCTGGGAAGGGCCATTGCCACGTGTGGTTACTGTTTTTCAGGCTTGTATCTGGAAAGGGGTAGGGGCCATGAAGTTGATTTTAAGGAATTAAGGGGTTGACTCTGCTTAAGTGCTTTTGGAATGGTGGATTGGGGAATTTGAAGATACAGAAGGGAGAAAAAGAAGAGTTATACTGGGTCCACAAGTTAGGGTTGGGAGAATAAGCGCTAAGGCACAAGGGGAGACTTGAACAAAACAAGCCAGAACCTAAACCCAAAGTCTCTCTGTTATGGCATTGAGAAGAAAGGAGTAGAACACAAAGGTATATCAAAAGAAAGGATCTTCTTTCCACAGGCCCTGTTGTCATTTTAGTCTGTTTAGCGGGAAGCAATATCAGAAGTTTGAGTTTGGGTTGAAGTTTGAGTTTGAAGGTTGAGTTTGAGTTTGGGTTGAAGACAGAGGTTGCCAGAGGTCTGAAGTGGTCATTGTGGCATAAAATTAATAGGAGTTTATGGATCCTTTTGAATTAATGTTTTTATATTCTTTGAGTAGATACCTAAGAATCAGGTTCCTGGATCATGTGGTAGCTCTATGTTTCAATTTTTAAGGACACTCCATGCTGTTTGCTACCCACCAACAATGTATGAGGGTTACTTTTTCTCCATATCCTCTCCAGCACTTATGGTTTCTGGTCTTTTCAATATGCAACCTTTGCACTGGTGTGAGGTGGCATCTCATTGTGGTTTTGGTGTGCATATCCCTGTCAGTGATGATGAGCATTATTTCATCTGCCTGTTGACCATCTGTACATCATTTTAAAGAAGAATCTCTTTAGAGCTCATGCCTCTTGGAGACAACAGGCAGCTTGACAGATCATGAGTCCTTGGTTCCAGGGAGCAGCCATGCGCAGTGGAGTTCAGATGGCACGGATCACTTTAAACCCCCAGGCTGAGGGCAGGTCAACCTGACTGAGAATCGCTGAGAGGAAGAGCTGCTGCCTGAGTCTGGATGCTGCTGGCTGAGGCTTAGCGCTCTTCCCAGGGGTGGGCAGAGCTAACCTGTGCTGCTTAGTTGTCTGCCACCTGGGCTGGGAGGCACCAAGCTCCTGACACAGAGCACTCCTAGTAGAGAGGCAGCACCTGTCCCTGCTCAACACAGAGCTGGCGGGACCCTCCATGGGCAGAGAGGGCCTCCTTGTCTCAGTCAAGTTCTCAGGAGAGGCTGTCCCTTCTTACCCTGGTGGGGATGAAGTTGGGGTGTCAGCAGGATGCTGCGGGTCAGACTGTGTTCCCACTGAGATGCTGGAAATTGAACTTTGTCCAGCCCTTGGTGACAGAAGACCAGGCTGTGGGGAGTGGGACTCATCCAGGTCGTAGCCCCAGGAGCCAGGGTGCCCTGTCCTGGCAGGAGCAATGTGGGTACGTCCCCTGCAGCAGAGCAGAGCCTGCTTGGTAACTAAGTCTCCTGCTGATGGGGGACAGTTCCCACTCTTTCTGACCATGAACTGAGATGCAGGACATGTGTCCAGTTGAGCACATAAAGGACTCTTAGGTTATATATAGTCTTTATGGTGGTTATGGGGAGGGTAGTGGCAAAGGGACTCCATAGCATGGTTGGGTAGATATAGGAAACATCTTTACAGGAAACCTAGAAGAAGCTATTTGGGGGTACGTGGGACATATGGGTTGGGGAGGTCTGGTACATATGTATTGGGGAGGCCTGGAATATACATATCGCTGAGGCCGGGAGCATGAAGGAGGATATTGTGGGCACCGAGGCCAGCAGCTGCTGAGGGGACAGCACTGTGGATTGGGCCGACCGCAGATATTAGAGTAGTTGGGCATCCTCCCACATCTCCCCCGGAATGGGTTGCATGTGGGACATCTGTCCTGCAAGAAGAGAAGAGAAAGGAGATTGATGAGTAACTATTGGAATTAAGACCAGAAACATGTCGTTTCCTTGCCTCAAAGGACGCAGAGGGTGGACATTTGTTGATACCCTTCCTCTTCCTCCGTATTACATCCAGTCTGGGCTCCTCCTTAGAGGCTGTCTCCAGGTAAGGGGCTGGCCCAACATCCCCCAGGCACTCTAGAGGTCTGACATTGAACTTTTTCTTGGCTTTTGACTTTATCTGCTTCCCCTGGCCTGGGAGGATGGGAGCAAGGGCAAGTTCTGACTATGTGAAGGCCCCGGGATGACTCAGGCTTCCCAGGTGAAGTGATGTGTCTTCCTCACAGGCCAGAGGGTCTCAGCATATAGGGTGGAGCCAGCTAACCCAAGACTGGTAGTGACAATAGACAATAGAATGGGGGCACATGGAACTCCTCAACTGACCATCTCCCCTGCCTCTTAGATTCAGAAGTGCTGGGTAATGCTCTACTATGTCTCCTTCATCCTTGAGACAAATACCAAGGAAGATTCATGTTGCCATGTGAAATCAGCCTGGGTGGCTCCTGAGGAGCATGACTTCTTAGTTGTTCTTCTTGATGATGCCAGGATCCCACAGTCCTAGAGGGCAACTGTCTAAGGCAAAAAAGCAAAGGACCCAGCCTACGAGGGCATCGCTGCCCCTGATTTACCTTGCACTTGGGCAGACAGATGACAAGTGGCTTCTGGCTGCGAAGTTGGACAATGCTGCAGAGGGAATCCAGTTTGTTCTGAAAAGCAGATGTGTGTGAGCTTCCCTGAGCCTGGCTGCTCCCTGTGGAGTGCAGCAACCCCTCCAGGCCCCCATGTCCCCTGAGCTCTGTTCGAAAAAAACCCTGGGTCAGGATCTTGGTCTCTACTTGGGGCAAGGCCTTTGGAAGCCTTTGTGGTTTGGTGAGCTGGGAGTGCTCAGTGTGGGTCAGGGGTTATTTTGGCATCAGAGACAGGATTTTCTACAGGAGGAGAAACTGGAAGCTGCTACTCATGGAAAAGCACAAGGGTTGGATGATGTTGCTGGAGGGAAACTTGAGGTACCAATGGGGTGCCTCAGCAGGCTCTAGAAGAAAGGCACAAGACCCTGCACTTATGTTGCACATAAGGGAAGAAGACCTACGCCTCATTCTCTGTAGGTACCCAGCAGTGGTGTGGAGAGAAGATGATGCACAGGAAAGACTAAAAAGTGACCCAGATCCCTGGGGGCATCCAAGAGGTGCTCTGGATCATGTACTCCAGGCAACTATGTACTGGTGTTGGTAGTGTTGAGACTAGTCTTGGGAATGGGAATGAGCCCTAGGTATGGGCTTCCTGCCCCTCTGGAATGTGTTTAGGTGCCTCTGTGCCACACGGGGTCAGAAGAGTGGCAGGGCCATCTTCCAGCTGCCCCAGGAGCCTTGGGTTGGGAGTCATAGGTCCATTGAAGACAGAGGCAGAGCCAGGAGGAGGGGGCAGAGTCAGGCAGAGATGGTGGGCCTTCTTCCTCCTCAACACCACCCAGTTAGGCCTTCCGAATTTTTTGTGGGGTACACAGGCCTTGGGTGGGTGCCCCAGCACCTCCTGAAGAGGGGCATTTCCTTCAGGGCCCATGCCCAGTGACCCCTGTCTGCCATTTCTGAGGCCAGGAGGATAAGGCTTCAGGCTCTCCCCCACCTTCCCTTTTAATGGTGGGAAAGAACTAGCTTAGAAGTTCCTTTTTCTTTCATTTTCTAACCTACATGAACCCATGGGACACTGTATTAACTCCTCTGTCGGGCACCCTGTGAAATGCAGGGCCTGGCTGGGGCTGATGAGAACCTCTGTGAGAACTGTGACCAGCCTCCACCAGCCTCCTTCAGCCTCCTTTTCCCCTTAAGGGAGAACCGGGCCCTGGACCAAGGGAGCAAAGGTCAGTGGCCTGAACACTCATCTCATCTGAGCCCTGCCTTCTGGGATGAAGCTGCCTGTATCTCTCCTCTAGCGTCCCAACCTGGGGTCACAGCTCCCTCCCAGTGGGGGGGGGGGTGCCTCCTCACCTCTAATCGTCTTATATTGCAGTCTGGGCTTACAGAAGGGGGGCAAACCACTGTGGGGCTTGGCTGTAAACACCCGTCCTAAAAAGAGAAAGTGCAGTTGCTTCCTGGTCTGGCAGGTCGGTCCCGGGTGCAGTCCTTTCCCTTGTTACTCCAGCACCTGCCACCTTCTGGCCCTGGGATTAGGCTTGTTGGGAGGATGCCAGCACCCAGGGGTGAGCAGCTCCCTGCACTGTAAGTGGTACCCTCCAGGGCACTAAGTAACTAAGTAAACATCAACTGTACTTGGCTTGAGAATATGGCATTCACTAAAGGCCAACAAATTCTCTCCAGCCCTGGGCTCCCCAGGGCTGCCCATTGGAGAAGACTGGTCTTGGGGCCGTGCATTGTGAGGAGGCTGTTGGGAGGAGGACCAGCAGAGGCTGATTGTCCTGACATGGTGGATCCAGCCCCTCTTACCACAATGCATGATACACGGCCTGCCTGAGTGGGGCCTGTTTCTCAGAGGGTCCAACATTGGGATACAGTGGCCCTGCCCTACAGTATCTGAGTTCCTGGTGGGATTCCATCTAGGTTTCTGCAGGCTGCTGGTCGCTGTGTACAGGGCAGGCCTCTCTCACATCTCCTGCCAGGTCAAAGCCCCTCACTCTCCTCATCCTAATAGTCCCTAAAAGATGAACCCAGTAAATCCCTCAAACTTCCAGGAGCTAGGGAGGAGCCCCAAGAAACCTAGAGTTATCGGAGCCTGCAGGGAGGTTACCAGTACTCGAAACCTGAGGTTCCTTCTCCAAATACTCACTTAACCCAGAGATGGACCAGCTAATAATCAGGCTTGGGGATTTGATAAAAACAAATACAATAAAATCACAAGCCCTGTTCATTCCCTGTGGGTCTTGTCAGGTGCTGAAACAGATTACTTCAATTTCATAATGTGATGAAGGCTCTGGAGCTGGCTACTGGAGTGGATGTTGTGTGGATGACATTTTGGGAGTTCAAGGTCCCCGCAGAAGTCCCTCCCTGTCCCTCTGTCCCCCTGCATTCTGCCAGTTCCCTCTGAACTGGTGAGTGGAGATTTCTGTGCTGGGAGTGGGAATATCCCAGAGTGCACAAGGCCTCTTTGTGAAGGTCTGAGTGGGCATCAGATGGCTGACAGCATCAGGAACAAGAACACCACTCACCCGCCTCTGCAAAGTGAAAGAAACAAAGACAGGATGAAGGGGCTGTGCAGGGCTCTGTACCGGGTTCATGCACAGACTTTGGGTATCTCCTGGACATCCCCCCCCTCTGAGAATCTATGACCAGCAGGCTGCATGGCACCATGGTATAGTATTAGAGGGGACCAGCAGGCTCCTGTCCTAGTTGTTCTATCTTTCCACCCCCCGCCCCTTGCTTCACTCTTCATCCAGCCTGTGTCCCTGCAACCCAGATCCAGCTGCCTGGACTGGCCTCCCTGTTCCTCAGGTCACTTTATGTCCTCTGCTTTGTTCTGCCTTAATCAGGGCATGGTGCCCTGGGAAGGCAGCATTAGTCTCATCATCATGTCCATTCAGGTCCACCATCTGCCCAGACCCAGACTGCAGCTGCCATGGTCAGGCTGGCAGCTGCTTTGTTTCTGTTCCTGTGACCCAGCACGGAAGCACCTCTGGCATTAGTATGATGCCAGGGTGAGGAGGACTGCAGCCCTGAGAATGTATAGACACCAAGGTGGTTCCTAAAGCACAGTCTCCAAAGGTGGAGAGTCCTTGCCTTTCTTTGGGGCAACTGACTCTGACCCTGCCTCCTCCTTCTCCTAACAGACATCCAGTCTGCTGTCCTCTCGAGGTCTCGGAAGCCTGGGTGACGTGTGGCAGCCTTACTCAGGAGTTCAGGGCCCATCTTCCCATTTCCATATGCTGAGCAAACATGCTGCAACCCCACTCCTCATGGGAGTGGAGACCAGAGTGTGCCCCTCCCTTTGCTCCTGGAGACCATGAACTGACCCAGCAATAGGGGGTTGGAGCAGCACGTGGGGCCCCAGGGGAAATGGCTGTGCTCAGGGTGTGTTAGAAGCTGGACACCTACCCTTCTGCAAATGAAATAGTAGATGGCGCAGGACATCAGCAGTATTGCCAGAAACACTACTGCTAAAATCAAATAAAGGTTGGTTTCTGGAAACTTTATCGATCCCTCAAATGTGGGAACACCCTTGGTCTCTTCACGTGAACCAGTAAGTGACAGGCCAGGTAGCCCAATATTCTGCAGAGACACAATCAGGGGTGTCCTGTGGGCCTCCAGGGGCTCCAGGGACCTACTCCTGCACCAGACTCCCCGGCAGCCCTCCATCCCCCATTTTCCTCAAGTTGCCCACCAGAAAGGAACACCAGACATTGGGTCAGTGCTCAGAGACCCGGTGTGGAGGTGGGGAACCCTCCTTCCCAACCCACTATGCCTGCTTAGAGACTCTAAGGCCTGAGAGCCCTGTTCAGGAAAACAGAATCCATGTGGAGGGACTGGCCCCTACGGATCCCTGGCTGATAATGCAGGGCTACAGGACTGTAAGGTCCACAGGTGCACAATCGGTGACCGAGGACAGTGGGGCCCCCTGAGAGGTGAGGATGCAAGAGCAGAGCAGGAGACCCAGGTCCATTGGGCAAGGCAGGGCTCGCTCACTTGCAGGCATGCATTCTTGGGCAGAGCTCCTCACTCTCTCTGTGCCTCTGTTTGTACATATGAGAAGGGATGAGAGGCGCTCCTGAGGGTTTATCACAGTGCTTACACAGGCTGCCTTTGTGTGGGGCAAAAGGAAGGAGGGTGTATCTCTGGCTGTCATTAGGAACCAAGGACATGTTTCCTTGGCAGGGGACACCTGTAGTCTCTGCCTCGGGGTTGAGAGACAGGGAGGGGAAGAGGACCAGAACCTAGCTCTCATGTTGAGAGACTGGCAAGGTCAGGACTGCTGACCGGAATTGGCAATGGCAGTGGAATGGGCAGCTCCGAGCCTTTCCCGAGCGCTTCCCTGATGTGCCTGTTGACAGATGCAGTGCTCATTGGTGTGAATCCGGACGGGCTGACGGTCATCCTCTGGTTGATCTAGGGAATGTCCAGACAAAACGCACATAGACACGGAGAAGATGGCAGCATAGTGGGGACCCTCCCTAGTGATTCCAAGAAACAGGGCCCTGGCAATCAGACCCCATGTCCTAGCTCCTCAGCACACATCTCCTACCTAATGTTGGCTATTGCTCTTGTCCTGCTGCCCCTGGCTAAGTTCCTCAGATGCCCTGGAGTGTGAAAAGGGGCCCGTCACCTTTATTTTTAAGTGCCTGTCTGTCGAACTAAGTTCTGTTCCCTCCCAGACCCTGATAGCTCCCTGATACCAGAAGAAGAGAGAAGCTACCTGCAGAGGTAGCGAGGGACAGCTGAGCATTGTGGAAAAGGAGGAAGGCACATAGGAGACTGAGGATTTCTGTAAGATGACAGCCAGTCTTCCCCAGTGATGGCCACCAATGGATATCAATGGACACCAAGGTGGAGGAAATCTACCCTGACTGTGCTGGGTCCCAGCTGTCTCTCCCTCCAGATCCTCTGTGCCAGCTTGGAAGCTATTGGTACCCCAGGCGTCCTGGCATCTGGTACCTTGCACTCAACAACCCAGTTGCCCCTGTTCACCACAGCTGGAATTAAGATGGCACTCCAACCTCCTACCTCAGATGAGGGGAGAGGGTCCTGACAAGGCGGTAGAAATCATGGGAAGCAACTCAACACATTCTAGAATGCTAAGGTTTGTCCTTCTATGTCATTAGGTGACAGCTTTCAGAGAGCAGGGGATGTCCTAGTGTGCTGGCTGTACCCCGGGTTTTTAGAAGCACTTTCAGGCATTTCCTATCTCGGATGAAGGGCTAAGGGCCTCCGTTGGCTTGGAGATGCCGCCGAGTCCCTGTCTGCACATGGTACTTCCTCTGTCAGCTCTGGGCACCAGACTCTTGTCTCCCAAGCCTTCGAATCTAGGGTTCTGCAGAGCTCTGAGTAGCTCAGAGGGAATTGATCTACTCACCCTGCTGCTCATGCAGTCCTTGCTGGTGATGACAAAATCACTGCTAATGAAGCTGATGCCATCTTTGAGGCTAATTTCCAGAGTGATGTCTCTAAAGCACAGGAAACAGGTGGTGACTACAGGTTCAAATAGGTACAGTTCTTTTTTTTTTTTTTTTTTTTGAGACTAGGTCTCGCTATTTTTGCCCGTGGAACCACAGGCTCTCGTTGCCCGGGGTACCACAGACTCAAGCAATCCCCAGCCTCAGCTTCCCAGGTAGCTGGGATTACAGGTGCGCACCACGATGCCCAGCTATTTTTTTGGAACTAGGTCTTGCTATGGGCCCCAGGCGGCACTTGAACTACGATCCCTAGCCCCGGCCGCTTCATAGGCTGAAGCTTAACAGGCATGAACCACCGTGCCCGGCCCAAATAGGTACAGTTCTTAATGTTTGCTTCACCATAGCCCTCAGATTTCCCCATTGAGTGACTTTGATCATCGGGCTTTTGGGGTCTCTGTAGAGCAGGTAGCCTTGGAAATGAGAGCTCACCCCAAGTGCACGACAAGGTCAACCTCGGTGATGAAGATGACCTGTGAGGGACTCAGCTTGAGGTCAAGATACCTTTGTAGTCATTAACTAAGTGACCAGGGAGACTGTGTGGTGACTCTTCTGTATTCCCATGGGTGGACTCTGCTCTGAAAGGCCACCGGCCATGCCGCCCCTCACCTGCAGCTCATTTCCCCTGTCCTGTCCGTGGCAGGGACTGCAGCACAGGAGGTCCCTGAGCACCTCAGGTGAGCACCAACATGGGCAGGTCAGGAGGACACCTTAATGTCTCCCAGAGTAAGCCACCTGCTCAGGTGTCCAGCGAGGTGACCTCCATGTATTCTACCCTCTTGCCTATCTTTCCCAGGAAGGCACTTACTGGTCAGCTTCATCTATCTTCACCCCTGGGCACTTTAGGATGGAATCTTCCACCCAGGTGGCTTTTTGATCTGAAAGCAAATTTTATAGGAGAAAAGTCAGTGTGTGTACTTCCATCCACCTCTCCCCTTCTGTCCGCCCTCAACAAGTGCAGCTGTGAGTGGCAGAGGCAGCTTCTCGTTACCTCTGCATCTGTCTGTGGCAGCACATGCAGTGGTCCCCAGTGGGTCCAGCGCTGCAGGGCTTCCATGTATATGAATGGAGGGAAGGCAGGCAATACAACATAAATAATCAACAAATAAATGCCAAAGAATTGAAATTGGGACTGAGAATGAGTGACTGACGCCGGTGCTATGAACAAGGAGATCTGTTCTCTGTCAGGGAACTTTATATAGTTATACATAAAATGTATCCACACTGGCATTGGCTTCAAACAAGTTGATGTGGTTCTCAGCAAAACCATATTGACCTCTATTGGTAATTACTGACATCAGGAGATACTGTTATAAATTATTCTGCCAATGTTTCTATTTTTTGTTTTTATCGAGCATTTTCATTAGAAATGAGTGCAGACTTTCATCAGATTAATTGGGTGACAGTGGTGCCATTTACATTCATTGAGAGAGGGCATTCGTGAGGAGGGGATGAGGGTTTTCCTTCTTGGCTTTTGTTTTCTGTTATTTGGGAAAAGGTCTTCAGATGCTTCCAAGACGCATGTCATTTATATCCCTGCATTTTGGCCAAGTGGTGAAGGGCCACCTGTGTTTGCATACTGATTGCACCAGTCTGTGTACCCTAGGCCAGCTCTGCAGGGTCCCCTCCTCTTCCCTTTTCAATTTGAAATCAAGGACCTCACTGGTTTGGCCACTATGAAGCCAGAGGACAGTCCTCGCCCTGATCTTCTGATTGACTCATCTTCTTAAGACCCTAGATGGAAGCACATGTCTGCACTTGTAGAGAGATGAAGGATAGTATGTTTCTTTCCTTAGGTTGAAAGCAAGCCTCTCCCAGTTCTGCACCCTGAGGGCTGTCACTGGCAGGAGGTGAGGATGTGCTGTAGGAGGGGCCAAGCTCAGGGGCAGGCCAGGTACATGAGACAGTTTCCTGGAGAGTGGACATGCATTTGAGAACATTTTTGAAAGTGAAATATAATAGACTTGTCAGTATAGGAATATTCTTTCATTTTTATGAGATAGGAACTATGTGTATCAGATAGACATGTTCAAGATAAGCAGTTTAAAATCAAAGAAAATTCTCTCCACCTAGAGCCTATCCCATGTCTCTCTGTTTCTAAAGCATTTGTCTACCATCAGGAACATCTTTAGGAAAGTTGTCTCATGAAGACACACTGGTGCCATACCCCAAAATTTCTTTAGTTCCATTTGTCTCTTTTTCTGTCTTTACATTCAAGGAAAATCAGTCTTTACTGTGCTGTGTTGTGGAGTGTGAAGGGTGCTTAGATATACATTGGTGTGGGGTCATATATTATTTTCTGTATTTCCCTCATTTGTACTGTGTGACATTTTCATAATCTAGTGTCTACTAGTAAGTTTCTCTCTTCTGTCACAGGTCAGGGCTGTCTGTATAGAACAACACATTTCTTTTTTTTTTTTTTTTGAGACTAGGTCTTGCTATTTTTGGCTGTGGAACTGCAGGCACTCGTTGCCCGGGGTACCACAAACTCAAGCAATCCCCAGCCTTAGCTTTCCAGGTAGCTGGGATTACAGGCGCGCACCCCCATGCCCAGCTATTTTTTTTTTTTTTTTTTTTGGAACTAGGTCTCGCTGCGGGCCTCAGGCGGGACTTGAACCACGATCCCTAGCCCCGGCCGCTTCATAGGCTGAAGCTTACAGGCATGAGCCACCGTGCCTGGCCTAGAACAACACATTTCTAGGTACTGACTAAACTATGCTTTAGCTATGAACTTTTGACCTGTGTCATTCCTTCCTTCAGTGGTGCTGCTCTTGAAACCAGCAGGGGGTGGCTGGAAGGAAGGACTTGCCTAACCAAATAATATCCCCAAAGAGGTGCTTTTCTATTTGACTTTCCCTCTGGTGTCCACAGACCAGAACAAGGAAAACAAGGTGATGACTGGTACCCAGCACTGTGAGGATCCAGTGAAACACGGTTGATGATGAAGGGGTTTTCAAATGCTATTAACTGAATAGTTCTGCTGCCCTATTAAGAAACTTGTACATACATTATAGAAACAGTGTATGATAAGGCACTTGAGTGAGAACATTGAAGCCCTGATTTTAAATTTTCTTACGCTTCTCTATATTTTCTAAAATATTTTCTTGCTCATTTTGAAACCACAAGGTCAATCCTCATCCATTCACCTGCCTTCATGCAGTAAAGAGCCCTCCTGACCAACTCTGGGCAGCCTTTGGCAGGTGCAACTAACATTCTGCAAGAGGACCCAAAACTAGGTGTCTCCTAGCTGTCTCCTGGGTGACCTGGCAGTGGGGCTGCTTAGAGACACATGCTGGTGATGTGCAGAGTAGACAAGATGAGCAGTCAAGGATATATCAGAATCCTCTGGGGCACAGACAGGTCTACCTCCACCCATATTTGATCTGGGTTCATGTTGTGTGGCAAACTGCGCAGCTGACCCTGCTTCAGGTGCAGAGCCATAGAAAAGAATGACAGTGGATCTCTTGTGAGCATTGGGATAGTGTATGTAAGGTACTGAGAAACATACCTGTGCTAGTAAGAGCTGATAAGATATTCTATATCAAGGACATACCAGTCCTTACATCACTCTTGAGGAATCATGGGCCAAAGGAAATCAAACTCCTGAGGCCTCCTGAGGCCATTGTGAAGAACAGGTATGGTATTGGCACTTCCTGATCAATTCCTTGCACCCATGAAAACAAGGGGAGCTGGCCTAACAGTGTAATGGGGGAGAGGCACTGTGTTAGGTTTACCAGAGAGCCCTTTAACACACAGTCATTGAATATCACTTAACTAGATCAAATAATATCTTCAAGACTCGAACTGGGAGAGTGAGGGGTGCAGAAGTCCAATTGCACCCCAAATAGTATATGTGGAAGGTCACATCCACAACCCCACAAGGGTAGGACATCAGCCTGTCCTACCAGTGTGCTTCCTCAGGCCACTCCTCCATCATGGAGGTCCACTGATACACTAGCTTCTCCGGATCAGAAACTAACAGCTGGGTTAGAGCAGTTACCATATTGCTCCAAATGTACAGTGCAGAAGATAGAATGAAAAGGGAATTTTCATATGATCCAGGTGACACATGTAACACGTGTTCATGCCAGATCCCAGGCCCAGACCTGGCGGTTGGTCAGACCTGGCGGTTGGTCTCCCCTCTGGGGAAGCTACCAGTGCACCTGTCATGACTGTGAGCCCAGGGTATCTTCCATTTCCAGCTCATGAGGTTAGGGTTCTTTTCTCTCAAGGAAGCTGAGAGATGAGGAAAGGACAGGGGGAAGCAGCTTTGAGGGGTCTCCTCAACAGGGATAAAACTCTGACTCAGGACACATTTGTGGTGCTGAGGATGGACAATCTCCCACCCATGTCCTCCTGCTACTCTCCTTGCTGCCTCTCTCCTCATGGCATTTACACTGAGTCAGCATAAAGGGTTCTGGAAGCATGGCTGGTGAGGGAAGGCAGTGTGAGGTGGGCCATTTATAACTTGTACCCAAAAGGGGAGCTACTTACCATAGTATTTGGATTTGCTTATTCTGAATCGACAAACAACTTTGTTATTATCGTGTGCATTAGAGAAGCCTTTTCCAAGGACGAGCACATCATTCTTTTCTGAAAGGGCAACATTGAAAAGCATGTGTAAGGAGAGACTGAGTGTGTTCTCATTATCATAATGGTCTGCCCTCACCATGGTTCTCACAGGGGTTCCTATGAGGAAGCAATTGTGTATGAACCAGCAAATGCTATTCCAAATGCTGAACCAACATCCATTCACCCCGATGCTCACCTGGTGTTTCTGAGGGGCCACTCTGAGAAGACTGGATGGGCCCTGAGTTCTCAGGCACTCTTTTCACTGCTGCTAACCCACACAACCCATTATAGGCATCTGGCCTGGTCCCCTCCACAACAACAACAACACTGAGGACTCAGTGAGGAGTGCAGGCAAGGATTTCGATCCTCCACCAGACTTCCTACCTCAATGAGGGAGCAGCGAGACAGAGCAGGCAGAACTACTTCATTATCCTCCTGAGCTCAGCACTCTAGCCTGGTTCCTTGAGAGTTTTTGACATTCAGGGGTCTGATCTTCCTCCCTATATTTTGGTAGCCTCTGCAGTTTGAGAAGCTTAGGAATAAGGTGTGACCTAGGCTAGTCCAATAGGGAGCAGAAGACCCAGCAAGGAAGACACTCCCCTCACCTTAGCTGTGAAGCAAGGGGCCCAAGACGATTGTTCTTCCCTGTCCTGTTGGTCCTCATGGACCTCCTCACCCACCTTCTCAGAGAGTCATGAACAGCACTGCCTCCTGCTCTGTGGAGACCAATTTACTAAGAGACAGTTCGTACTTGCTCCCCCTACACCTTTCCATCTCATTGGACCCTGAGATCTCCTCCTGTGAATGAAAGGCCAGGGGACACAGAGAAGGCAGCCATTGGGTTGACTGCTAGGATTTAGACAGCATAACAAGAAGGCCTTCTTGCTTCAGGTCAAGGTCACTCACATCCATAGGTACCCCAACCTCTGGTCTAGCAGTACCCTGTGGTTGGTTTTCCCAGTAGATCTGATTTATTATCCACAGGAACTATTTCTACAAGTGCCAGCACTACCTTGAACTTGGCAGTTTGGCTTTCTCTTGGATCAAGTCTTCCTACAGCCATCATCAAGATGAGGGTTTTAAAGTCTTTGCTTTGAAGAAAGTTGATGCTAGAACTATGGGCAGGGGTTGGTCTATGGATGAATTTTAAAAGCCTTCAAGTATCTTCAATTACTTGAAGCCTGGCCCAGGCTAGCCCTGCTTTTCTCCCACCACAGTTAGTAATCCTTGGATAAACTTGGCCCACTCCTCTTGCTAATGATAACTGTTTCTTGAGGATACCCCTTGGCAGTAACCCTGTTCTGGGTAGAGCCTGAAATCCAGAAGCATGGGGGAGTACCATGGCTCTGAAGGAGAGAGGGGCAGGAAAGATTAGCTGAGGTGGCAGAGCTGAGAAATCAAACCTGCGGCCCATCGCACAGACAGATGTCCTGATCACAGGCCCTCTCCCAGGCACAGTGGCCATTAGCTCAGAGCAGCTTCTGATCTCACTTCTGCCAGAGAGCAGCCTCACTCAGCAGGACTCTGCCCACTGTGACAGGGGCTGCATATACAGCCTGGAGAATCAGTCAGGATGTCTCCTCCACACATCCTCATGCTCATGTGCTCTTCTGCACAGCCTCTTGGGAATAAATAACACCCTCTTGACCAGCTTTTAAGCTGTTCCCTGATATCCTGGCTCTTCTTCTTCTGGTTCATCCCAGAAAAAATTTTTTACTATTTACTGACTTTCTAGGAAGGAGCTATATATTGGGTTGAATGAGACAAAAAGCCACGGACAAAATTAAGAAGCAGCCATGGGAATTCTGAGTTCCAGGGGACTAACGACAAGGTGCTGGTTCGAGGTGTCTGGTGATCAGAAAAGGTTTCTAAGATCAGATTACCTTACAGAAGGATCTCAGAGTACTGATTGATCGATCCCATAAAGCTAGAGAAGGCTGGTGGGAAGTCTGGCCAGGACCCCGGCCTCTGAGCAGGCAGGTCACGGAGAAGAGGGCATATCTGGAGGGCTTCCTTGTCCATATAAAGGGTCTCAGACACCCCAGCCATTGGGGTGGGAATAGGAAAGATGTCTTCTCTTTGGCCTTGGCATTGAGGGAGGGTGGAGCAGGATCCCCTACGCAGCGAGGTAGCAGAGGCTTCTGCCTTAACCCTGAGCCCTCCTGTTGGCTGAAAAGCTGAAACCACCAGCACAACTCTGGGTGTGTCCCAGGGCTCCCAGGCCACTGACACTTCATCCATTAAACTCACCACACAACTTATATGACACACAAATACTCCAGGTCTTACCTCCTGTACAGAAATGTGAAGGATCGACTGCTCTAACTTCAATGCAGGCCTTAGCTGTGAGCTAGAACAGAGAGTTGTTGGGGTCAGGCAAAGTGAATAGTGGGGCACTGTAAGAACCACCTCATTCCCCTCAAACCCATCCCTCACTCACTGGGGCAGCGATGTCTTCTATCCCCTTAAGTCCGGTGGTCCTTAAATCCACACCAAAGACATGCTCCTCAGTGCCTGCAATTTCCAGCAGCTACAAGGAAGAGCAAATGCCTTGGCTCCACGGGCTGGACTTGAGGAGCCAGCAGGTCCCCATGCCATGAGTCAGTCTCAGGCTTCCTGCCTGCTGCACTCAAGTGTCCAACCCTGGCCCTGCCTGCAGCCCATCTTTGTGGAACAGAAAGCTCTTTCACCTGTCCCTCGAGTCTGCAGGTTCATGCTACACTGTTACTCATCTCTGCTGTGGTTATGTTCTTCTAATATTTGGGGTGGGTTAGAAAACCATCATCTGACTGACCTGGGAGAGCTTTCCACATCATAGATTCCCCAGGTGGCATCTTTTCTGAATTACCTGGTCTCTCCTGAAGTCACCTATGCTCACGGTGTAGATAATGCCCCCAAGGTCTTGAGTAACTTGGGCCTAAGACAAAGAAAGTATTAGGTGTAAATCACTGCCTGTGGAGCAATATGCTGGTAATGATAGACTTGGACTCACCTGAGTTTTTGCTGCCTGGAATACCCGTGGCAGCAGTGTTCCATCTGTTATTAGAAAAAGCAAGGAGAGACGCTTCTTGCCTGTAGGAATGGAGGAAGGCCTGGTCAGTGATGGCCCCCAGAGTCACCTCCCACAGGTGATAGGCCCAAGGCACTGCTCTGAAGCCTGCTTTTCCAGAGAGACACTGCAGGACCACCCAAAGCACCTGAAGGGCTCTGCAGTCAACTCTTGGAGGGGGATGTCACCTTGTGGACCCACTTTACAGAGGAGGAGACTGCCTGGCTCAGGACTTTTCTTCCAGATTCTCACTGCTGCTAACTTCCCCTGAATGGGGAGTCCCAATATTTCACAGACTGTGACGGGCCTTTCCCATGAGTAACGGCAGTGGGGAGAGCAGTCCCAGCCAACTGAACAAGATTTCCCGAGTCTTAGAAGAGGCACTGCTGCTGGCAGCTGCGGTCTGGTGCTTCAGAAGTGGAAGTCAGAGGTGCTTGGGGAATTGACCTTGAGGCCAGCTGAAAGCCTTTCCCCACCAGACACCTGCCTTCATCTTTCCATCTCTCCTGCTCGGAGCTTCCACCCCACAGTGTCAACGGAGATGGTGCAGGCTGACACAGCTGTGTCCACTGAGGGACACACAGGCTCAGGAGGCCATCAGTCAGAGGGATGATGATGAAGGGGAAGGAGTCAGCATAAGAGATGTTCTTGAAGGGAACATCTGACTTCTGTCTGCTTGAGGTCCCCTGGCCTTTCTCCCTCTCCCATCCATATTGACTGTCAGTCAGATGCCTCCTAGTGATGAACTCCAAGAATGTCACAGGGAGGCTAAGTCTTTCTCAGAATGACCACTTGATTCTAGTGGCTGGGTTTCCCCCTCAGTGTACAGATGATGGGCCTGGAGCACAGTGAGGGCAGGAAACTTGCTTCAGATCAGCTAGTACATGGCCAAGGTGGTTCCCGGGCACTTACTGAGCCCCCAGCCTGCACTGTCCAGGATCTGTCAGAAATGAATTTCAAGGGAGCTTACCTGCCCTGGCTGCGTCCCTGATCTGCTGATTGGCCTGCAATAACCAAGAAGGAAAGTTGAGATGACCCAGTCATATTGTGAGAGCTTGTGAAAGTGGAATAAATCTTAGTGTTTTCTCTGTACCTGTCGAAGCCCTTTATGTATATTTGTGGCTCCTTTAGTCACAACATTCCGAAGTTTGTTGAGACCATTTTGTATTTTTTTTCTGAAAAAATTAAACATGAGTATTAGTAGAAGGACTGATTGTTATTAACCAGCACATTCTGCCCTGGGCAGACCACCTGGATGGGACCATAAACTAGGAAGCCTTGTCGTGGTCCTTCTTTCCTGGGTCTTTTACATGGCCCTTCTCTGTGCCTCTTCCCCATTCCAGATTCACAGACCTTAGGGGACCTCACTGAGTTACCATGGGCAGAGAGGGGAACATTTATGGAATTTCTGCTATGAATCCAGAATTCAAAAGGGGCCTACCAGTAGTGCCAGCTGCTAAGGGGACCCTGCTGGTCATATCACCCTCCAACGGGGAGGGCTGAGTGTGGAAAAGGTCATCCTCTTGATACCCCTGTCCCTGTCCCATCCTCCCTGCTGCAGACCCCTGAGGCAGACCTGGTCTCCACAGATTCCTTCCCTTCTGGATTATCCCAAAGGAAGCAGCACAGCTACTTCAAGTCCTGAGACTGTCCTGGTTGGGGTCTGGGTCTCTTATCTCCAGGTCCACCCTGACTGAGTCAGCCCTAGAGGGGAAGGTCCTAGAAACCATGACAAGTGAAAGTCAGTCCAAGTCTGCCCACCCCAGTATAGTCTCTGCTCCTCTTGACGTATTTTGGGTGATTCCTGTCAACAGCACCCACCCTAGCCTATGGTCCAGTACTCAGGTCTCACTATACTTCTGCAACCTTACTCCAGCTCTGCTCATAGAAATGATGCCAGGCTTCTGGGGTGCTCTGCCAGTGCCCCTTCTCTTTAAATGTCAGCACCCCGAACACAGCATTTCATAGCTTTTCCACTCCCTAACCTGACAGTCATCATCAGGGAAGAGGTCCCCACCTCTGCTCCTAGAGAGGACCTGATATCTGTCCATGAACCTCCCCCAGCTCTACTGCTCTGTTTGAGCCTTGAGACTCTGGGTGGATGGAGGCCGTGGTCTTCCCCTCCTTAGGGACAGTCCTTTCACGGGCCACCCCAGGCCCCTCTGCTTGTCTCTGTCACCTGTCAGATGCCTGCAGCAAATCTTGGTTTCTTCCACCTCAGCCCCAGTGAAGTTTCTTTTAAATGAAAACAATCAGGGAAATCCTCATCCCATGCAGGGAATAGCTAACTCACGCCTTTCTTTTCCTGGGAGCACAGACTCTGGTCTCATGAGCTGCAGCACCGCATCCTTCCCCTGCAGACAGCTGATCCTGCTCTCTTTAGGCTCTGACTTCTCGCCAACATCCCCAATATTGGTCTAGGCATAAACCCAGAGCCCCTTCCAGTTCTAAAGGTCTTCAACCTTATTGCGAATTTACCCACCCTGAACTGGGTTCCTGTCTTTTTTGGTGATGAGAACCTTGCTGTCCAGATATTTGGAAGCTCCACAATTTCCCATCTTCAATAGTTTTGGCACAATTCTGGAGCAACTATGCCCACCTAGATGTGAGTCTCCCATGGATCCTCAAGCAGGCAGTTCCTTGCTAATCACGACCCTTTTATGCCACCCCTTCCAGACACACCAAGGGAACAAGTGCCTGGCACTGATGAGCCCTGTTCATTCACCCAGGTTCACTCTGTTCCTGCTTTCCCCACTGCCACACAATAGCAGGTGCCCAACGCTGGGCAGTGATCATAAATGGCCCTCCTCTCTGCTCTCCAGGTGCTGGAATTCCACATAAGAAAAGGGAGGTCCCTGAGAAAAGGATTAAAGGTAGAGCTGAAGGGGCAGAGATGTCTAGAAGCCCAGGTTCTGCCATTGTCACTGAAGGCTTTGTCCTAAGTGCTGGGAGTAGAGGCTGGGAGTCAGGGAGGTCTTTGAGGGGAAGCCATGTTATCCAGCCAGCAAACCTGTGTGCTCCTGACAGAAAGTCAGGGTTCCTTCTGGCAGTGACCACCCTGTGGCAGCATGACCCCCCTTTCCAGTGTTACTAGGCCTGCCTTGAAAGAGTAAAGCTGAACTTACTTGTCGGAGGTGAGCTCCAAGATGGTGTGGCCCAAAGTGGAGTAGGTGATAAAGGATACTCGTGTTTGTGGGCTGGGGAGAAAGCAGGTGTTTGTGAGAAGTCATTAACATAGGCTCAAAATGAAGCCAATAAGCATCCAT
Organism: Uropsilus gracilis; assembly: GCA_004024945.1. NCBI lineage: Eukaryota > Metazoa > Chordata > Mammalia > Eulipotyphla > Talpidae > Uropsilus > Uropsilus gracilis. The sequence continues at coordinate 10,492 of PVHY01013097.1, read as the reverse complement.
GGAGGGGATGCATGCTTGTCTTAACCTCAACAGCTAGCCTTGTGACCCAGGTCCTGAATTCCCAAAGTTCCTACAAGTCTGGTAATGCATTCTGAGGCCTGTAAAATGTATGACTTTGCAGAGAAAGTGTCAGGATGGCATCCTGATCCATCCCAGACTTCCAACACTCACAATCTTTCTTTCTTACCCCCCTATTCCCCCCTCTAGTCTTACTCCTGCTCTTTCCCTTCATTCTTACTGTCTCCGATCAAGTGTTTCTATCCTGTGGAACTCATCCTTGATTTTCTGTAGAAAAACTTGCTCTTTTTTTTAAAGTTGCCATGACTGGCCATTGCCTGTTTGGGGGAATCATTTAAACAGTGTCATTTAGTGTGCTACCGATCAGTCTGATTTCTCATCTGTGACATCCCCAAGGTAGTCAATGTTCCCTACACTGTGACTTAACATCAAGACTGGAAACAACAGAGCTTGCAGTGTGATCTGCCTTTCTTTCCTACTTTAAACCCAGCCCCAGGCTTCCTGATGCTGATCCAAGAGACTCCATCCCTGTGAGTCTAAACAGACAAGCTCTGTGCCTGGCTGAGGAAAACACCCTGCCCACCACATGGAGAAGTCATACTTTTGGAACCTTCCGAGCATATTCTCCACGAAACTGTAAACTCCAAGCCAGTTGTTGCCAACACCTCCTGATCTGCAAATGAAAAAATGGGTCAGAGGACCAGGTTGTATCCTTTGAGTTGGAGCATTTCTGTCTGCCACCAAGATATTTCCACCCCATCAAGCTGCTGCCAAGCACTGTCAGCAGCTCAGTGGGTCTTTCTGACAGTGACTTGGAGTAGTGTGATAAGATGGCTCCACCCAGACTTGCTGCTTGTAACTGAGGGCTTAAAAATTGAGAACCTATTGTATCAAAGGAGGATTGTTGGTGGTACACAGTATAGCTGTCCAGAAGAAATGGAGTGGGATGCATTTTTGGAAAACCCTCTAGCATTCTGTTATTCATCCCTCCTGGTTCTTCTGTCCTTTTACAATAAACACTCTCAGCTCTCTGCCTGTTTGCTGTCTTTTAAAGGCATACAGTTGGCTGGTGAGCCCGGATCTTTGCCACCCTGCCCAGCAGAAAGTTTATTGTTTATCCTCTCTAGAGCTTCTTTAAGACTGTCTGTTAAGCTGTCAATACATCATTGGAAAATAAAGACAGATGTTGATAATGATGCTAAGATTACCCTTCACTGATTGTTTCTGATTTCTGACCCAGAACAAAAGTATGTTATCATTATTACTATGTTAAAGATGGAAAAACTGAGCTTGTTAGAGAAATGCAATTTGCCACTGTTTCCATGTCCTGTGTGGGTGTAAATCCTTATCTATGCAAAACCCACGCTGTACCCATTGTACTTGGCAATGACACTTGGTAGTGACAGGGTCATACTGCTGTGTTACACAGTTGTCATAAAACTCTGGGTTTGATAACTTGCCCATTCTCTTAGAAGTTCTCACAGTAAACTGTACGATTACTTCTTGCATTAATTTAGCCTAATGGTCACTTATTTCACTTTTCTTCTGTTACTTCTTGTCTTTTCTCTCTGAGTATAATGATTTTCCAAAGAACAGTTGAAAGAAAAAGAATGTTCCACCTACACACTAGTCTAGAAAGTTTCCAGTGTGTGGTAATTTTGGAGGAAGCCTAGATTCTGAAACAGAAGTTGAGGTTTCAAAGGCAGTGGAATTTACCACAGAATTCACAGGCCCATGGGAGAGTAAGGTAAAGAACCAGCATGCGGCCTCTGGCACACAGATCTCTAAAAATGCCATAGCATTCTGTTCTTAAAGGAATGTGGAGAGATGGGATGCTACTATTAAAACTTCAGACAAAATTTCTAGTGATCTAATTGTTGAAAGAATGGAAAGCGTGGGGAAGAGCTGTATAGGTGAACCGAGCAGCAAGAAACAGAAATTCTCTTCCTCATTGAAAGAAGTCAGTGGCCTAAAGCTTCCAGCTCTACTGTGGGATGTTGGTGTGTGGATAGAAGACAGAGAAATGGAAAGACCTCCCTGTTCATGGGTCATACAAATTCATTAAAAAGGAATAGAAATAAAAACCAATTATCAATTCAATGTGATTTCTATCAAAATGGGAACTATTCTGCAAAATAATTTTTTGTGCACTTGAGAAGATTTTTTTCTGCTTTTGGATGTCTTATACCTTAAGTAGTCATTAACACAAAGTGAGAAAATCTTGATCATAAGACCTAAGACCATGAAACATGGAGATATTAATACAGGTAGTTCCCTGATGTTTGTCTTAGTTGTATAATTCTGGATTGGTTCTCAAGGGCACATACAGCAAAAGCAGAAATTAAGACAGGGGCCAATGTTTTCTTCACTGTTCAAAGGGGAAACCTTTGAATAATGAAGAAAGCCAACAAACTGAAAACGTAACCTACCAACTAAGAGAAGATAGTTACAAACCATATTTGTTAAAGAATTGAGAGTTAAAATATAAAAGAACCTGATACAACTCCATTGAAAAAAAATAGCTGATTGAAAAATAGACATAGGTACCATAAAACATATAGAAGCCAACTTCAGGTAAACACTTCATGGCATCAACTTCAGGAATGCCTTTGAGAACTCATCTCCGGAAGCAAGGAAAGTAGGAGAAAATAAATAGCTGGGAGTATATCAAACTAAACATCTCTGTACAGTAAAAGAGATGGTCCAAAATGAAACACACCATCCTAAAAGTCAGAGGGAGTTATTTACACATCGTACCTCTAAGCAGCGTTTGTTTTCTAAGATCTACATAGAATTCCCACAACTCAATGGAAACAAATCAAATAATCCAATCAAAGAATAAGCAGAATGAGATAGACACTTCCCCAAAGAAGAAACACAAAAGACCAGCAGACAAATGAAAAAATGTTCATTATCACTTGCGATCAAGGAAAAGCAAATTAATGGCACAATGAGTCTACCAATTCAGACATGTGAGAATGGCCCACAATAAAAAATGGGCCCAAAAGAACAAGTGCTGGTGAAGATGTAGAGATAAAGTAACTTTTTTCACACTGCTGGTTGGAATGTAAATGGGCCCAGCCTCTCTGAAATGCTGTGACTGTTCCTCAAAGTATAAGAAATGGATCTACCGTAAGACCCAGCTTATTCCTCTCTTAGAAATCTACCCCAAGAACATAAAAACACTCATTCAGAAAGAAACCTCTACCTGTATTTATTAAGCACCATTTATACTATCAAGATATGAAAATGCCCCCAAAGATGTGAATGTCCCCAAAGAGATGAATGGCTTGAAGTGATGCAGTGTAGTAATGCAACAGAATACTATTCAGCAATCAGAAAGATAAACTCATGCCATTTGTGGCAACATGGATGGTCTGGAAGAGGCTCACCTAAGTGAAATATCAGAAGGAAAAAAGGCAAATACTGGATGGTTTCACTTATACCTGGAATACAGAAAAATCAAAGGATGAGACAAAGACAAATCTTGACAGCTGACCATGGACACGAGACATCAGGGAAAGAAGGTTGGGAGGGGTGAAAATAAGGTGAGGGATGAGCCCAAGGGACTGTGGTGACAGGTTGTGGACATTGTGACAGCATAAATTATGACAGTATAATACCTTGAGGGTATTATGTCATAGGAGATACGTCAAAGAGAGACAAATATTGCATGACTTCACCTACAGGGAGAGAATCTAGAAACACAAACCAAGGATAGCAGGTAAAATTAGAGACAGAAAACCAAGTGACCATTACCAGAGAAGTGCAGGCTCAAGAGGTATTTGAAGTAGGTGAGGTTCAAGAAGCACAAACATCTAACTACAAAACAAGTCAAAAAGACTTATCTACAGCATCGAGACACAAGACTATGCTCATGCAAATAAGAATGGTGCCACAGGTACTCTATACAGGCTTGTTTGTCATTTCACAATGCAGACAAATGTCAGAGTGTTGTGTTATGCACTGAATGGAAAATAACACTATATATGTCAGTTATACTTTCATAAAAAGAAAATTTATATACATCAATAGACTTCATCAGCTATGAAATGAGTGAAATTCATGCTATGAAACACATTGCTACTACAGAAGTGGTGATTTGTTCTCAGCCCAATGGAGGAGCTGGAGATGGACCACAGGCATCCCTCCAAGTCAGTGGCCTCTACCCTTTTCCTTCTTAAAGGCCAGAAAAGGATTAGACAGAGCCTAGACCACATCTGAAGAGATCAAACTCTTCACAAATACACAGATTGTGGAAGAAAGTAGCAAAAACATTAGACAGCAAAACAAAGACTGACTAATCAGTTGTGAAATGAGAAGGTTCAGAGAGAGCACAGCAGTTTTCCTGGAGTCCTGCAATGATGGAGTCACTTGGGTGGAAAACAAAACAACACATCAAATCATCAATGGACCCCAGTACATCTTTAACAAATGCTGAGACAGGCTCATCCGGGCGGGACTCATCGCCCTTCAACTGCTAGGACACATGGAGATCAGCTGATGGAAGCCTTTCTTTCCCCTAAATGCCTCAGGAGCAAAGCACAGAGGTCTGTTCTTGTGTGTGAGTAGGACTGTCACTCTCTCACTCCTCACATGAGCTGTGTTCCCTCTGGCCAAATCCTGCCTCTATTGTCCCCAGGGACAGCAGCACCCTGAAGATCCCACCTCCCAGGGTATGAGGTGCACTCACTTGTCCAGAATGAAATATATATCCAGATCACCCTGGCAGGGTTTCTCTTCTTCATTCTCAGCCAAGGTCTCGTCGCTGCGTCGGTGGCGGTCACTTTCCCTGTCTGGGGAGATGTGCCTATCGTGGTGGTCTCTCAAAGTCTGACTGAGGTGGTCTAACCTGTTTTGGGGTATGTGCTGGGCTGCCCTCCTGCTTAGGAGAGGAGATGGCAGAAGCAGCAGGAGGAAGAGTGCCAGCACAGGCACCAAGGGGTAGCTGCTTCTCATCTTTTACACAGCCCCTGAAGGTGACCTGCACAATGGTCAGTTCAACACACTGGAGGCTACAACCTCTGTAAGTGTCCACAAGGGGTACAGCTCCAGCACTTTCACTAAGACTCACTTGATCCTCTACCCTCGCTTCTGCTAGGGCTGAAAGAGATCAAATGCCTCAATTTGGGACTACAACCCCTATATATCTGCTCAACCCTCCTCACCTACCTCACAGACACTTGTTGAGCTGTGGTTATGATGGGCAGGAAGGTTGCCATGGTGACTGAGTGACCTGCAGATCTGCCCAGCATCCTGCCTTTTGACAATTCCAGGTCAGAGTCACAGGATCCCTGAAGGGGCTGTGAGAGGAACCTCCATTTTTCCCCTATTCTGACCTTCCTTGATGGCCACTGAACTCTGGGAGCCATGTCTTTGTCAACTGACAGCGCGGCTGTGAAGGCTTAGATAACAGCATCACTGTGGTTAAGGAGGTCAAGGTTGGGAGACAAGCGTGCTGTAATATCTGTCATAGGAACACTGAAGTATCAGAGGACATGGAAGGATCAGAAAGGGAATAAAATGGTGCAACATTGCCAAAGTGCTTCGTGAGAAAAACCAGTTCAAAATTAGTGCCATCCAGTAAGAACCACAGTTACGCTAACAGTTTCTATGGACCAGGAATTCAGAGAGGAGTATGCTACCCTATCTAGAAATAATTGCAATCCCTTAAATTGCTAGATGCATTTTAAAATCACATACCACTCCTACTCTCCCAAAACTTTCATAGTATTTGTTCACAAACACACACACGCACACACACACACACAATCCATTAACAATATTTGAAACTGCAATCCAGACTCCTCCCTACAGTTAACAAGGCAGAGTCTGCATTATTAAGGCCATCAATTTCTTTCAAGTCAAATTCCCTGAGCTTTACCTCTTGAGAAGTGTTTTCTCTAAACCCCTTTGTTTTGTTGGCTGCAGTGGCATGCAGCTTTAATCCCAAGCCTAGGACAGGAGGTTGAGACTGGGAATCGCTTGAGTTTGCGAATTCAAGACCCGCCTGGAGCAATATAGCGAGACCTAGTCTCAAAAAATAGCTGGGCGTGGTGGTGTGCTCCTGTAATCACAGCTACCTGGGAGGCTGAAACTGGACATCGTTTGAGTCTGGGGTACACCTGACAATGAGAGTGTGTCGTTCCCTGGGCAACATAGCAAGACCTAGCCTTAAAAAACAAAACAATCAAAACAAAACAACAACAAAAAAACCCTTTTGTTTTATGCTGTTATTGAAGATGTTTAAAAAGTAAGAATTTTCAAGGGTTTGTTGCCATCATAAAGAAATTTTTAAAAATCTATTTAAGTAACTTGATAAATTCTCTTGTTCTAAAGCATTATAGACTTGTTTGGGTGTTTACGAAAAGAAGCCAAACTAGAATCATTATCCAGAAATGCTGACTTGAGCTGTGGTCCTGGTATTCTTGTTTGAAAGAGTACTTCTTACACATCACCTGGGAAATGAGGTTTATTGGAGGCTTTCGGTAGCTCTCCTTCATCAGGTTGACCATCTCCCCGCTGCTCTTGGTTTGCACAGCTCATTCATGATTGTTTAATTTTATCTAAATTCTTTTGGTATATTTGTGAGCAATGTAGATAATAGTCACCCAAAAATCTATCAACATTATCAATTACAGCAATTCAAGTAAACACAACCAGATAATGTTTTTGAAAACGTTGCTGGGTTGTGTATTATCAGCTTAGATTATTTTTCCTGTTAACCAGTATTCAGAAGAAGCACTTAGGACAGTCTCCTCTGCCTCTGCAGGCCTGGTCTGCTTTGATACTGAGTGGTGGTGACCTCATAATATTCTCGTGGGGATGTGGCTGCTTTCTCTTTTGAGATTTTGAGGGTGATCACAAGATCTGTTCCTTGAATATCATCAGATACCTGCTGTGTCCTGGAGTTTTCTGTGTGAACATCTTTAAACTTCTGTTGACATTGTTTGATATTCCTGGATATTGTGGAGTGAGGTGTACCTCCATTCCCATTCACACTCTGAAAGGCTCACCCCTTACATGCCTGCATGAGAACATGGTGAAATGAGGTGAACTGACGTCATCAGGGTAGGGCCCCGATCCTATGAATGTGGTGACCTCAGAAGGTGAAGGTGGGAAGCTGAGGTTCTCTTTCCAGGTAGACACAGAGCTCAGACTGAGACAAGACAGTAAAAAGTTATCTTCCAGGAAGAAAGGCTGATATGTGGTGACTAGTCTGGATGGGCATCTGGGGCCTCTGGTAGTGATGCTGTTAAAAATTGTATTGTGGGCCATATTGTCCAGGTGGTTTGGGTCTGAGAAAGACCCATGAGAAGAAACAAGAAGTGTGGAAAGGGCACACTAAAAGAGGAGGCCAGAAGCAGTTGAAAGAGAGCTTTGGGAGACATGAGAATGGCAGGCTAGTAAGAAGAGCTGGAGTGGCCGCTGGGTGGAAGCCCTCCAGAAGAGTGAGCAGGTTGTGGCAAGGAACCATGGTGGGAGAGTGGCTGGCAGAGGCGTAGCTGGTTTAGAGTCAGATGCCAGAATGGTAGGCTGGCGGTGACCAGGGGTTTTGAGGGCAGGCCTAGTAAATGCGGTCAGATGCGGCCGAAGGCAGGGCTGGTAAAAGAAGTGCATTGTGCCACAGTAAATTGGCATGGAGAACTGGTACCTGGAGAAAGCCAGGGATTTGGAAAGCTGGTTTTGCATTGTAGTTGTTGGGAAAGTTGAAAGAACCTTGGGTTAGCTGAGCAGCTCAGAATACTGAAGCGAAAAGCAAAGAGAAGACAAAATAGAAAGATTGGAATTTGCAAAGTGCCTGCCTCAGGTTTGGAAAAGGACATCATCTTGGACATGTGTCTAGGCCTTTCGGATGGAATGGTAATTGGAGTAAAATAGCTAGCCACTTGTGGCATGTAGGACATTTTGTCTTTCTACTTAATTTTCCTTATTAATAAAGCCCTTTACTTTCAATTTCTTTGTGACTTTGGCAACGGCCATGCATGGTTGGGAAGAACCTGGAAGAATCTGGATGGCAGAAGCCACATTTTAATAGTGCCACCTTTTTCTTTTGGCTAGTTAAGGAGGTTTCTGCCTGATTTGACATGATATCAAAGCCACATCTGAGCAATTCAGCAGCTCTTGTGATTCTGAACTGTTAAAGAAAATAAAATTCTCTGTTTGGAACCAACAAGCCTGTGGTTCTGTCATTGATACTCAAGCAGGTGAACACACATGAATACTTATTGCTGTTATTTCTAGAACCATTTTATCACTTAGCTTTCTTTATTGTACATCTTCTATTAGAACAGACTTTTCTTCTCCTTGTGCATGTTTGATCTGAAGTTTCCTATGTTAGTCATAGTTGGTTCTGCACACAGGTGTCTCTTATTAAACTTGGGTATTTACACCATGGGGTTGGGAGTGACAGTGAGGTATTGCAGGTGTGTGGGCAGGGGTGGAGATCAGGGGAAGTGTCCTGGGTGGAAGCTGGGAGCCTACGGGTAGGGGCATTAGTACCAGAATCAGCAGTTACTGAGGAAAGGTACTCCGTCCTGGGCCAAAAGCTGAGATTTGGCAGCTGGACTTCTGCTTACTGTAGGTGGTTTATAATATGATGCACCATAAGTTTATAAGTTGATGCACCAGCCCTGCAGGAAAGAGAAGAGAGGAGGTTACTGAAACATCACTGCAACTGGGGCCAGAAACCTGTGGTCTCCTTGACTCAAGGGGCCTGGAGACACAGAGTGACATTTCTTGATATCCTTCTTCCAGGGTGCTGGGACCAGCTTGGACTTCTCCCTGGAGACTCAGGTCAGGGGTTGGGGATGTACTTTGTCTTCCATTGGAACCTCAGATTTATTATCCAGATTCCTTTTCTTCTGTTATCTGTTCTCTTGTCTGTACTCCCTTGGGTGGGAACCTGGTGAACAAGGATGAGTCCTCAGTACTGCCCAGGCCCTTAGGATGAGGGTTGCTGAAGTTATGAGTCATGTCTAGTATCCCAGCTTGTTTAGGGGACTTCCACGGAAGGGCATCTGGTGACCAGGAGGTGGGAGATGCAGGTGCAAGTCCCAGACCAGTCCTCCTGACAAAGGGCTCCTGGAAAGATTGAAACCTTGGTGTTGTCATTTTAAGGTATGGTGCCTGAAAAAAAAAATAAGGTATGGTGCCTGTTCGATGATATGAATGTAGGTCAACTACAGGGACTAGAAGGATGTGAGAAAAAAAGCGGTGAATGGAAAGAACAAAAACTCACATACAGGCAAACAAAAAGTAAACCAAAGAGAAGTAGTGCTCCCAGGATGGAGGGATCCAATGATAGCAGGTGACGTGACGGAGCTGTGTGGAGGCCCGTGGTGAGCATGGCAGTGAGTGACAGTCACGACACCCAGAGAGCAGGGGCTGCTGTGTATCCTTATGGACCTTCACAGCCCCACAATTACAGGGCCTGTTACCAGGGCCTCGATGCCTCCCTCCTGATCCTGTCATGCAGGCCCCCTTGGTTTTAGTTCTCGCCATTGTGTAGTCACGTGTAAATCCATGCGTGGCCCTTATCCCATTCAGTGCTGGTGTTAATGGCTACTTGTTTGGGCAGCTGCCCAGGAGATATCGGATATTCAGAGGACCAGAGGTCTTTTCTATTTGTTTTTATAATATATATATATTTGTTTTTATTATTATATATATATATATATATATATATATATATATATAAACAAAACCTGGGATACACTATACACACACATATGTATATAGTGTACCCCAGGGTTTTCCCAGTTCCTTAACACTCATTAAGCTTCTTAATCTTTTGTACCCTCTACCTCCCTCGTTTTCTTCCTCCTGGCCTTCTCTTGTTATGGTTTGGTTCTGTTGGTTGTTTCTAATTTTTCTTATTCCTTTGTTTTTTCCTATATCCTTTATATGAGACCATCCCATATATATTTTTTCTGGCTTATTTCTGCTAATATGAGTCCTTCTAGCTCCATCCATGTTGCTGCAAATGACATATGTTTTTCCTCTTTGATTGATGCCCAATATTCGTGTACATATACCACATTTTTTTCAGCCAATCATCAGTTTTGGGGCATTTGGGTTCTTTCCATATTGTGGCAAGTGTAAATAGAGCTGCAATAAATATGTGCATACAGGTGTCCTTTCTAATTAGTGTTTTGGCCCACCAGCAGGCAGCTACCTCAGGGCTGCCTGCGTGCCTGATCATCAGAGCTCCCTTGCCAGCAAGGAGTAAAGAGGGTCAGGGTTCCTGGGTAAGCCCTCTGAGCTGGGTGATCCCCAAAGGGGGGATGGGATGGGGGTTGTGACCCCACCCATCAGCGGATGGCTGCTGTACAGGGCAGCCATCTGCAGCTTGGATCGGCAGAACCATGTTGCCCTCTGCCCAAGGGGAGCATGGGAGGGTGCAGGCTCGGCCATTTGGCCCGCCCCTGCACAGGGAGGTACCATGTGCAGGCAAGCAGGGGGTGAGAGGTGA
>PVHY01013096.1:0-42373 GCA_004024945.1 Uropsilus gracilis | reverse complement strand
AGGTCTCGCTATTTTTGCCCGTGAAACCGCAGGCTCACGTCGCCCGGGGTGCCACAGACCCAAGCCATCCCCAGCCTCAGCCTCCCAGGTAGCTGGGATTACAGGCGCGCACCACCACACCCAGCTGTTGTTTTGGAACTAGGTCTCGCTACGGGCCCCAGGCGGGACTCGAACCGCGATCCCTAGCCCCGGCCGCTTCATAGGCTGAAGCTTACAGGCACACGCCACCGTGCCCTGCCGGTTTGGCTCTCTTGACCTTCAGACTAGGCGCCTGTGTCCTTTCATCCTGTGGCTGCGGCCGGTGCACGTGGGTGCTCTCCAGCGTGAACTCCCAGCCCTGCTGCTGCTTCTGGCACTTCCATGCGGGCCGCGCGGCCTGACCAGGCACGGCCTTCCTCTGCTGCTGCTCCGCTGCCCCGGGCTCTGGACACAGCTCTCCCGGCGGCCTTGCTCCCAGGAGCCTCCGTGCCATGGGCTTGCTCAGATGTTTGTTGGCCTTGGCCTCCGTGTCGTCTTCTCTCCTAAGCAGCCCCGTTCCTCTCAGCGGTGCTGCTGCATGACAGCGCTTGAGGTGCTAGGACCTGCCTTGCCCTGCCAGGTTGCGGTGCGGACCTTCCTGTTGCCGAAATGGAAGCAGCAGGTTTTCCCACTGACACAGAAGATCCATTGTGTTTCAGGAGCTCATGCTGCTGCTTCGTGATGACCGGTGTCATAAAGAGAGTTCGCGGACTGTCTTTCCTGTTTAGTCAGAGGGTCAGTGGCTGGTGGGATATTTATTACTGGATAACACGTCTCTCTCGGTAGCAGATTTGAGAATGTCTGTCATCGCACAGCAAGATGTAAGCGCAAGGGCGGGACTGGCATGAGAATACAGAAAGTCGCCGTCACGTGTGCCGCCTGCCAGACCCGTGGCCCCCAGGCAAGCACGGCTGTGGTGCCTGGCGTGCCCGGCGGTCAGAACTGAGCTTGGGATTTCTGATGCTGGGTTTAAGAACAAGGGAGGCAGGGTGGGCACAGGAGCGCCAGGGCTGGCACAGCTCCTCAGGGCTGGCACAGCTCCTCAGGCACACGCTCTGTGTCAAGGAGGCAGGAGGTGCGCGGAGGCCAGACTCGCAGCTCCCTGGCTGTGGGTGGCTTGGGCTCCTCCTCGCGGGTCTCAGGGAGCGTGGATGCCACTGTGCTCGTGGACACGCAGGTGTGGTGGCTGCGAACTCTGAAGGGTCGAGGCTGATTTTGAGCTCCTGGTGGGTAGAGTTTTCTTTGGTCATCTGAGCGCGGCGGCTGCAGGTGTTCTTTGGGGAGAAGCCATTTTCTTGCAAAGCACTTTTCAAGGTGAAGCCTTTGTGCTTGCACTCAGGCTCCATCTTGGAGCAATGCTGAGATGTCCGCTTGGCAACATTTCCGGTGGGATTTTAAAGGGCGCACAAAGCATAAAGCCCGCGTGTTCCCGCAGGAGAGAAAGGGCATCTGGTCACTCCAGCCTCAGGAGGAAAGGGCTCTTCGGCGCTTTCCTCATGGTGGGGCTCCCCAAGTTCTTCGCAGTTGGTTGTGGTGCCGCACAGTCCTTGTTCCGTGTCGTGGGAGTGACTGTAGGTGACCAGAAGTAGCAGCGTCGTTGCTGCTGTCTTTCTGCAGCTTATACAACATGCAGTAAATAAATTAGGAAGACATTTCTCCTCTAGGAATTGCCTCAGGAATTGGAGCTTCCTTAGGAAGTTCCTTCGGAATCTCAGAAATTCTGCTCTTGGGAATTAGAGGGACATTTTGAGCATCTGACATGAGAGGTCTTCTTGAGTTCTAGTAGGGCTGGTCTAAATGTAGATGAGTATTTCTGTGTTAAAAATGGAAACCAAGCCGGGCGTGGTGGCACACACCTGTAATCCCAACTACCTGGGAGCCTTAGGCTAGGGATCACTTGAGTGTGGGTTTGAGACAACCCCAGGCAACATAGTGAGACCTAGTCTCAAAAAAAAAAAAAGGTGGAAACATCTACTATTGCCTCCGAGACTATATTACATTTCTGACATGTCAGGTCCAGCTCAGCTTAAATTTTGTTCTTGCTTTTGGAATTTCTTTGTGTTATGGTATATATATGCTTATAATTTTTAGAAGCATGTTTAATTTTTCCCCTTTGTGTCTTCATCCCTCAGTTCAGTAACTGATACAACTGGATGTACTTAAATTTATAGGAAATTGGAAGACTTCAGAATAGAGAAAGGTGAAGAGGAAAGAAATCTGTATGTAATTGGAAGAAAAAGGAAGAACCTTCAGGTCTCACAGAAGGTAACCTCGATTCCGTGTTCTTAGCGACAGCCACATTGGAGGTTAAGCGGAAATGTGCTTTTACTTTTCATCATGGGATTTTAGTCACTCTGACCAAAAGTGCCGTATTTCTTGCTCCAAGCCTTGGGAGTGCACCAGTAGACACTGGGGTGTGCGGCTGATGGGAGAGAGGTGTTGGGGAGCTTGGGGGTTGCAGCCTGAAGCCTGGTGGCACCGGGGAACCTGGGAGGCGGCTGTCTGGCTACCGTAGGGTCTGGAGTGGAGCCCTGCCAGCCCTCAGCAGGGCCTTGTGCTCAGCTTTCTGCTGCAGCTCCCACGGGCCCTGTGTTCTTGGGTGTATCTGAGGGTGACCGGCCGGAGGCTCTGCCCATGCGAGGGAGCCTTGCTGGTGATGTACGCACGGTGCGTGGCCAGGGCACAGCTGCCTTCAGGCTCTGGGGGTGCCCCCCCCCCCCATGGGACCTGCCAGTCTGTTGCCAGCTCCTTGGGCCGCCCGTCTTGCAGCTTTGAGGATGCAGAGAAACAGTTTGAATTTTTAAAGGCATGTCAGCTGATTATGGTGTTGGCCGGTGTTGAAAAGAAGATGGTGTCAGCTCTCTGAATGGGTGTCGAGTTGGGAAGCTCCTTGTGAAGCAGATTTTGAAGTTTTAAGAAACTTTCAAATATTTTTCATCTTTGCTGGAAAAAGTCTTAAAAAATTAAAAAACTCTGCTTGCGCCGCTTCTGTTACTACCGGTAGAGCTCAGGTTTGGAGCTGTCCTTGGTCTGTGCGGCCTGGGCAGTAAAATTGCTGTAACGGACACGCAAGGAGCAGTTCCTTTTGCGGGTGAAGAGCGTCGAAGTCGAGGTCTTCACTTCATTTTTTGTCTCAGAAGTTTCGTCCTAGCCTGTCGAGGATAAAAAAGCTTCGTGCTTAAATCGTTGCGGCGTGCGGCCGCCAGCTGGGCCTCGGGCTCCGCGGTGTCTGCGCCCCGCGCGCCCCCATGTTCCCGAGGGGCTTGCAGGTCATTTACTGGTGCTCCGGGCGTGTCATGCGAGCTGTGGTGGGTCACCCCCCCTTGGAAAATAGCTTTAAAGGCTATTTTGTTTTGATAAAAATATGACATTTAAAAGCCTCTGGCACAGCTGAGGACTGATGACAGCCAGCTGTGATGCTGGGAAGTCGCGGGCTAGTGTCTGAGAGTGGCCTGGCCGGGCTCCGGCCCGCACCTGCGTCCTTGGGTGGCCGGCTACCTCTGATGGTGGCATCTGGTTCCGCTTCTTGGACGGGTCTTTGTGAAGGGTCAGCCTTCTGGGGTTGTGTCACCATTGCTTCGTTCATAGCAGGCTGGTGAGCTGGCGGCCGGGGCGTCCCCTGGCGTTCAGATGTGAAAGGGCCCAGCTCGGTATAACGAGCGCCTAAGAACATTGTAGTGTTTGAACTGTTTTCACTTCCTGCCTCCTCCCCTCGCGGACACACGTGCTGATGCTCATGCTGACCGTCCTCCCCATCTGCACACGCAGGCCGCCGCCCCGATGGCACGGTCCAGGCCGCGGCCCTGCCGCCAACGGCTCCTGAGCTACGGCCGCAGGAGGCCTGGGCGGCCGGAGCTCTCCTCCGGGAACGAGTCTTCCAGCTCCGCAAGACAGGTGAGTGCTGTCGCCTCAGATCCCTTCGCTGCCAGGAGTCTCTGCCAGGGAGGGGAGTCAGACGGAGCCCAGTGCGCAGAAGAAGTGGCACCTTTTGGTATTTTCACCCCACACTTCTGGGCAGCTGTTCTGAGAGTTGCCCTCCGAGCTGCGGCCCAGGGTGTATGTCCCCAGGTCGTCCCACCCTCTCCCCCTCAGTGTCCCGGCACTCCCATGCCCTCTGCAGGCCCTGCCGCCTGCTGTCGCTCCTGTCCCTGGCAGCTGTCCCTGTGGTCTCTGTCAGCGTCCCTGGTCTGTCTGCTGAACGGCCATGGAGTCCTGCCCGGTCGGGTCTGGCCTTGCCCACAGCCGCTTGCAGGGCGGATCTGGGCTCGCACCTGTGCCCTGTGGTGCGGGGACCCTCCCCAGCTGGTGTCCCCGCGTGTGACTCGGGCGCAACGCTCTGCTTGTGGGCAGCGCCTCTCCGCTCGCTGGGGTTGTGCTTCAGAACCAGCTGGCGGCATCAGGCAGGGAGGGAGACTGTTGAGGGCACGAAGCAGCCACACTTTTCAGAACCTTTAAGAAGAGGCCGAGCTGCAGCGGACGCGGACGCGGGCCCTTGCTAGTGGTCAGTGAGAGTCCTCTAACGTGGGTTCCATTCGCTCACGTCGACTTCTTTTCTGCTTAAGCACCTGTTTGGGGCGTTCGGTAACTTGATAGTGCAGAATGGATGCTCGGTGTCGTGGCCGTAAGTGACGTCTAAGAGTTTATTGCTGGGGTTTTTGAAAGGCCCCCTTGAACACGGAGAACACGGCCTGGTCCTCCTGTCCGTCACGTCTGCTGTGGCAGGCCGAGGAAGCAGGGCTCCTGGACCAGCAGTGGCCTTGCATTGCGGAGACACTTTTAGAGGCTGCTGGCTTTGCACCTCGCCTACCAAGTGGGGGAGACAGTGCTGGACGGTGTCGCGAGTTGGTTCTCAGCAGCACGTTGATGTCCCAGTTGGTCAGAGCGTGATGCGCATGACTGTCCCAGGGCAAAGTGGCATCTCCACTTAAAGGCGCCTTCCTAGTGTCCAGGGCCTGCCCTTACCAGGACACTGGGCTGTCAGGGCTTACCTGAGAGCAAGCCAGGCCGTGTGTGTTAGGTGTACAGGAAAATCACGCTGTGGATGTAGCAGGGCACACTCTGCCCACAGAGCCTCTCCTGTGCCTTGTGAATGAGTGTGGTCACTCCCTGCCGCAGATGGGCTGGCCTTCCTGTGCCACGGTGTACACCAGGGGCCACCCCGTGCTACACGGGCCTGTGGATTCTAACAGATGTGTGGGTGGGTGACAGTCGTCACTGTTACAGCATCTCACAGAGCCCTTCCCGTGTCCTGGAGATGCTTGAGCAGCCTCCCCCGGCCCACTGATCTCTCTGCAGCTCCTTAGTGCTGACCTCACCCGGGCTGCCTGCAGCAGGCGTGGCGTCGGCAGATGGGCTCCGCTCTGTTCGGACACCAGGCCTCTGCTTCCTGTCTTCTCATGGCTCCATAGCATGCTTCCTTCTCATGCTAAGAAATACTCTGCTTTCTGGATTTGCCATCTCACCCTTCACCCACTGGGTGACGTGTTGGCCTTCCATGTCTCTGCAGCTAAGACGGAGGCCACAAAAAGCTCCCTCCAGCAGGGTTTGTGTGGATGTGAGTTTTCAGTGCGTCTGGATAAAAGACCGGAGGTCGATTTTCCAGCCTTGTTGCGTGGAGTGTGTCTGATTAAGTATATAACCCAGTGATTGTGCTTGTGAGTTCCTTAGGCTGTGTTTCCTGTTTAACCTCTGAGGTCAGGTTCTTATTTATTTTTTTCCCCCTCACGAACTAGGAGACTTCCTGTGAGCAGAGTGAAGGTTCTTGTTCTTCAGAAGAAGAAGAGTGGAAAAGTGACAGAAGAAGCGACAGCGACAGCGAGAGCTCGAGGTGCCCGCGCTCACTGTTGTGCATGCTCACGCGTTTGAGTTGAGGCCTGGGGTGGGCCAGGGCGGCCAGCCGCTCCTCCTGGGGGTTGTTCACATTGAGTCTTTAACACATCTAGAAGAAAACTGAGTTAGCAGCTGGTTCTGTAGAAGTCTTTGAGCCAGCAGAGTAAAATATGTGTGTTCAGAATATCAGCTTCTTGGACAGCCAGGTGCAGTGGTGCGCGCCTGCAATCCCAGCTACCTGGGAGACTGAGGCTAAGAATCACTTGAGTCCACGGGTTGGAAACTACCCTGGGCAACATAGCGAGACCTGGTCTCTAAAAGCAAAAACAGACAATCACCTTCTTGGGATGCGTTTGTGAAAGGTCTGGGGTAAAGGCAGACTTATTTTCAGCTCGTTGCGTATGCTGCGTGTTTCATTTCGCTGCTCAGATTTTATGGGGCCGGGCTGTTCACATCTGTTCCTCTTCGTGGTCGGTGATCGCGTCATTGTGGCAGCTGCAGAAACTAGCAGCTGGGACGAGTTCTGTCCACAGTAGATCCGCCACGTCTGGGGAGATCTGCCTCTGAGAGGAGTCTGACCACCTTGCCTCTGCCCCCACTGACCGCCTGCTGTTGAGGCCGCTGCGCACACTCCCGCTCTCGCCTTGCTCCTTCCATCGATTTGGACTGGGAGCCGGTGCCTCTCTTGCTCCTGAGCAGATTTTTTTTTATTGTAACGTTTCGGTCACGTAAGGTTTGTCCTGTCTTGACCTTGTGGCCCAGAAGTGCCGGGCACTCTCAGTGTTGTGCAGCCGTGTCCGTGGCCCTTCCTTGGGAAGGGGACGATCCCCCTGACGCAGGGGCCCCCACACCCCTCCGCGTGCGGCCGCCTCCCATCTCTCTCCATCATTGTCCAGGCCAGGCACTCACGTCACCTTTAAACAGCTCTTTTTTAGCAGGTTTTATGAGAGTGAGTGTGTGTGAGTGACTTGCTTGGAGCTGGGCCCGTCGCAGCCCGTGACCGTCAGCGTTGCTCTCCCCGCCTGAAGCGAGCGGTGTACCGGAGGCAGGCTTCCTTGTTTTTGAACATGTGATTGTTATTAAAGCAGTTGTTTGTTTAATTCTTTTGTTTGTTTGAGACCAGGTCTCGCTATGTGGCGTGGGGTAGTCTTGAGCCCGTGGACTCAAGTGATTCCCAGCCTCAGCCTCCCAGGTAGCTGAGATTACAGGCGTGCGCCAAGACGCCTGGCTTAAAGTGATTCTTAAAACTGCAACCGTCCCCCAGTTGAGAAAGAGGTGGCGGGGCTCCGGCCCTGGAGGAAGCGCGGCCTGTGGTGTTAGGAAGCCTGCGGCCTCCCTTGCAGCTTGGCCCCGGGCAGCAGGTCCCTGCCCACCACCCTCCCTCGGGGCTGGTTTTCTGTGCCTGGTTTCCCGTCCGGTCTGCTCTGCCGCAGCGGTGCCCAGGACAGCGCAGTCCCCGAGGGGGCCTGTAAGCCTGCCTGCCCGCCTGCGGGTGGGCTGAGCCCTGGGGCTTGGTGTCTGGTGTGGCTGCTCCCTGTTCTCGCTGCGGGCTGCCGGCTGCCGTGGTCGCTGCCGTGGGGACCTCTCCCCTGAGCTGCCCAACTTGTCAGCCTTGTGTCGCTCTGCACCGTCCAGCTGTCTGCTTGGCCGGATGCTGCCGTCGTAGAGGGGCAGTGGTCACCTTTAGCTCTTGTCTTCCCCTCGGGCTCATCTCATGCTGCTCCTAAAGCAGCTTCTTGCTTTTGCTTCCTGCTCTTTCTCACGGCTTGGGCCTCTCTGCGTTGGCTGGGGGGGTGTGGGGTGGGGGGGCGCTGCCCGCCGCGTCTCCCAGGGTCTTTCCCAGACCCCTTCTCGTCTGTCTCTCCCCCTCCTCTCCGCCCCGGATGCCGTCCCCTCGGCTGCAGATGTGCACGCACTGAGCGCCCTCTCTCCACAGCGGTTCCTCGTCGAGGTACTCCGACTGGACGGCCGACGCAGGCATCAACCTGCAGCCGCCACTGCGTGCCTCGTCCCGTCGACGAGCGGCCCGGGTTTGCAGCAGCTCCGAGGATGACTTGTCTGCGCAGCACGTGTCTCCGCCACAGAGACGGCGCAAGAGAAAGAAGGAGAGTAGGCCTCAGAGAGAGGTGAGGCCCGTGGACGCTTCGAGGTAGAGCGTCTTTTCACGAAGGCGTTTCCCTCGGCTTGGAAAGCGGAGCTCTGGGCGACCGGAGGCTGTGTGAGGTGCAGGTGCGCTGCTGGGGGTGACTGTCGCCGCCCCCTCCCCCTGCCCCTGCCCCTCCTGTGGTCATGGTTCCGCTGCAGGAGTGCACCGCCCAGCTTCTCGGGCACTTTCTCTGGCACTGTTGCGCCCTGGGGTCCTGCGTCCAGGGCCCTGCGCTGCTGGCCTCCGAGCGCAGCGCCCTCTTGCGGCTGTCGTCAGCATGGCTGTCTTCTACTGTTGCCCTGTTCCCTTGTAGTCAGCCACCCGGGGTTGGGGACCGGCTGGCTAGGCGAGGTGGGCTCGTGGGGTCACCCCTGTTCCTGCTTGCCAGGGTTGTTGGTCATCTGGAGACATGACCTTGACTTGGTAGTCTGAACATTTCGCCTGGCAGTTTGCTGGGTCCTCACCTTCTCTGTGGGGGTGTGTGTGCGTCGGCGTGACAGGTCAGCTGAGCTTCCCAGAGCAGGCGATGGGAACGAGCAAGCAGGCCCCAGTCTCAGCTGAGGTTCCAGAGGAGGTGGTGGTGTTGCAGAGGGGGAGCTTGGTATTACCAGGTTTGGGAGGTGGGTGATGTGGTGAAATACTGGGGTGTAGACCTCTAGCTCAGAGAGATAGCCTGTGGTATAAATCAGCGTCACCTCGATCAACAGTGGCTTTAAACCAAAGACCCGGAAGGCTCTTGCACACAGCCACTCTGCTTCAGCTGCTGGTAGGGGGCAAGCCAGGCCGTGTTCAAGTAGAACAGCCTTGGATTCTGCGCTGGTGACTAGGGGGTGACCGGGCGGCCCTGTGGGTCTGGCTCGGCAGAGCGTTCGGCCCAAGGCTGTGGTCTTGTGTGTGTCGCCGGAGCTCCGGTCTGGAGGAGAGTCCCTGAGGAGCGTCTGCGTCGCCCTGACGGCCCAGCTCCGTGCTGGAGGTGACGCAGGCTGCATGTGCTCCTTCGGAGACTGCAGTGTGGGCCGGGTCCCCTGGGAGTCTCAAGCGGGCAGGACTGTGAGGGGGCCCCCCCACCCCCGTCCCCCACATGCTGTTTGAGAGCTAGTGCTGAGGCAAGGCCAGGCGGCAGCACGCCTCCTAAAGGGGACGCTTCCTGGACTCGGGCTGCCCATGCTTCCCGGTACCGCTCAGCCGCTCCTCTCGCCTTGGCAGAACCTGAGGAGAATGACTCCCGCGGAGCTCGCCAACACGGAGCAGCTGTATGAGTTCCACCCTCCAGTGTGGATCACGGACACCACCCTGCGGAAGTCTCCTTTCGTTCCTCAGATGGGTGATGAGGTGAGGGGAGACGCCTTTAAAGACACGGCCGTGGAACATAGAGCAAGTTCGCGCCGCTCTTTAAGCCTTTATGTTAAGTACCTGCTTCCCCTTTGTAGGTGATATATTTTCGACAGGGTCACGAAGCTTATATCGAGGCTGTCAGAAGAAATAACATTTATGAACTGAACCCTAACAAGGAACCTTGGAGAAAAATGGATCTTCGGGTAAGATGGTGGTAGCACGTCGTTAATTACGCAGCTCACGCGTGGTCGACTTGCTCACGAGTCCACCAAAGAACATACTGGAAACATTCCATTACTATCAATTTCCTACTTTAAATCATTTGTGTGACGTTATCTGCTAAGCCTTAGGCTCCAGCAGGAAGACTCAGACTGATCCATAGTCGTGGCATGTGAGATTTCAAGCGTTAGCATTTTGGTCATGGCAGTATCATTCATCTCTAGTGGGGAGAGCCGGGGCAGATTGTCAGAAGAAGTGATTCAAGTTTTCAAAGAGGAAATACAAATTGGATAAATCCTATCATCTCATACTTAGGATGCTGGTGGTGGCCCGCCCAACTGTGCCCCCCCTCCCTCCCCCTCCCCCGTGGGGGGCGTGCGCTGTCCTGCCCCTGCAACTCGGAACGGCCGGTGGCCTAGTAGGTCACTGTTGATTCTTGAGGAATGTTTACGAGCAGCTAAAAGGCTTCTACACTTTGATTCCGAAGCGTAGCGGAAGGTTGTGTGCATGGAAACGTGTCTCTGGGAGGAGCCAAAATCAGCCGTGGCTGTTGGCGTTCGACTGAGCTGGTGGGTGGTGTGTGTCCCCGGCACCGGGGGTGTCAGGTCTGTCTGTACAGATGCTGTGCCGAGCGTCATCGGGCGTGATTATCACTGATGCCGAGGTTCGCTCGTCTGCCCTTGCCTGATGCGGCAGTAGCTTCTAGGGTGATAACCTGCAGCAGCTGTTTGGTCTTCGCCATTTTAAATGTTCTGTTATTATCTGTGTAAGGATCAAGAGTTAGTCAAGATAGTGGGAATCCGCTACGAGGTCGGGCCCCCTACGCTCTGCTGCCTCAAGCTGGCGTTCATAGACCCGGCGACTGGAAAACTGACGGACACGTCTTTCTCCATTAGGTAGGTGTTTTCACCGACTGTCTTAAGTCTGGCTTCTTCCTGCCCAGCTTGCCCTTTAGGTCTGGCTGGGGGTGGGCGTTGCATTCGGGAGGGCCATTTGGGAGGGCCCGTGGTCTGGGTCGAGGTTCTTGCAGATGGGACGGCGCTGGGTGGGAGGGGGTGCGGCAGCCGGCGAGGCTTTGGCACCTTAGACAGTTCTGCGCCTCTCCCGTGAGTGCAGCGTCCTGTCCTGTGAGGAAGGGCGTTCCTGCCTTTGCCTCTGAGGAAGCGTTGGCATCAGTACTTGGCTGAACCCGGGCTGTTTGGTGCCGTGGCCGGTAGCCACCTGGCGGTTGGCCGTGTGAGATGTGACGGCGGGAAGGGAGTGGGATATAAGTGCAAGCAGTGGACTTTGAAGACCCGTTGGAAGAAAATCAGTGGGAATGTCTGGTGTCCTGTTGCAGTCACGTGGTAAGAGTGTGGTGTCGGGGCTGAGGTGTGCTGTGACATTCCTCTGCGGTCGTCTCCTGTCTGCGGCTGCCTGACCGCTGTGAGCGCACGCGCCTTCCCTCAAGATCTGTCCATGCTCTGTGCTCGGCTGCGGCCGCCGCGCAGGCCTGACCCGGGTCTCCTTGCAGGTACCACGACATGCCGGATGTCATCGACTTCCTGGTGCTGCGCCAGTTCTACGACGAGGCCCGGCAGCGGGACTGGCAGCCCTGTAAGTCCGTGAACCACGGCGTGCCCCAGCTTCTCTGCGGGGCGTGTCTCTGCGCGCGGCTGTCTCCCCTCCACACCGGCCACGCTTAGCCCGCGGCCTTGAGGAACCCGTCCTCTCAGAGGGGAGAGCCTCTCACCCCCGCCTGACCACCCTCTGGGTAAACGGCCACCTGCATGCAGGCCGATGGCACCGTGGCTCAGGGTGGGCAGGCTCGTGGGTATGGACCCTGGGCTTGTAGGCTCTGGCCACAGGACGCATGTGGACGCCAGGTAGGCAGGTGCCAACCGCTGGGACTGTCGTCCTCTCCAGCCGCATGCATCCCTGCTTTCTGGGCGCTCTGGGGCTCGGCTGTGGCATTGGACCTCCGAGCCTTAGCCTCAGGGCTCGTTTATGTTTATGACTTTGGCTGTCAGAGATCATGTCAGGGCCACACGCTTCTTCCTGCTGTGACTGCTTTTTCTGCAGCTGCTACAAATAGAAACGTTTCAGGTCCATCCCTGCGCCCCCTGTGACAGGGAAGGTGGTAAGGTGCGGCTGCTGTTCAGCAGACTGATCTAGTGGCGGCCTGAGCACGACGCAGCCAGCTTCATCTGCTGGACTCACTTTTGCAAAGCTTTTGGAGGATTGTAAACCTCCCACAGAATTGTTAATGCTGGAGAGGTGGCTGTTTGTTCTTGTTGGCCTTGTTTTGGAAACTGATCAGTGGGCAGGGAGAGATTAGGTTGTAATAGCGGCCAGTTTCTCCTGCAGTCTCTTTGAGACAGAAACTGAATTCGAGTGAGTAGAAGTGTTACAGTTGTGGACCACTTTGAAACGCGTATCATCGAAATTCACCGACACTGGTGCAAGTATTCTTTCCACATTTCCTTTGGTTTGTATAGCAACCCATCTGAGCTCTGTTCTTTGCTCTTACCTGATGCTGGATAATGGAATGTGTGGGTGTTTCTTTTTAATAATGTGTTGTAACTGCCTTCTAGGATGTATGTAGGTCGAGATTTGGATGCACTCTTAGCTAGAGCGCTTTCACATGATGAAGTTGTTTATTTAAGAACAGTTGTAGAATAATCATGAATTACATTGATACAGTTTTTCCTTTGAGTTATTCTTTGGGAAATGTTTTGTGCTTCGTAAGTACAAATATTTAACGTACTTATCCAGTACGTATTTAATACGCTTATTAAATAAACATTGATATGTTAGTGTCAGGATTTCTGTGTTTTATTAGACTTATTGGCTTTGTATTCTAAAATGTAGCAAGTTATTGTGGAGGGGGCATTTGGAATTGCTACTGTGGAATGTGGAAGCAAATAGAGAGATGGAGTTTCAGATAAGAGGAACACCTCCCATCTCTCTTAGCCCCCTCTGGCAGATGAGAGGGTGGGCGATAGCACATCTCTCACCTATAACCCAGCTTCCTAACCTCTTTGCAATGTCCCAAGAGACATAGGACCTGTTAGTGATGACAATTGCCCCCACAGGTACATCCCCCTGTTATTGCGCATCCCCCCATCCTCCTGCCTGCTGAGTGTCACCTACACTTTGCTCCTTCCTCATGACATCATTGTGACATTTCCTTGCTGGAGTATATAAGGGATTTCTCGGCTTCATTAAAGTGGGACCTGGACAT
The DNA here is from genome assembly GCA_004024945.1 of Uropsilus gracilis. Taxonomy (NCBI): domain Eukaryota; kingdom Metazoa; phylum Chordata; class Mammalia; order Eulipotyphla; family Talpidae; genus Uropsilus; species Uropsilus gracilis. The sequence goes on along the minus strand of PVHY01013096.1, from coordinate 29,603 downwards.
GCTTCCCAGGATCCCAGTGCTGTGGGCTGGCCTCGCAGATGCTGTCTGTGTCTTCCGTCTCAGTTTCTTCTTCATTCCACATGCGACCCTGACAGCTACAAACAGCTAACCGTGTTAGTCTTTCGTGTCACTGTAACTTGCTGGGTAGTACATGTGGTTTGCTTGTGTTTTATCCCTGAGGGTTGCCGACTAGGGGGAAGAATGGCCAGTTGGACTATAAACATAGACCTTGAGCTTCATGGCACCTGTGCCTTGTGGCATTTTGTGGATTAATCTTCGCACACCAGAGTCTCCCCCTTGGTCTGTTTCCCAGGTGACAGGTTCCGCTCCATCATTGATGACGCCTGGTGGTTTGGGACGGTGCTGAGCCAGGAGCCCTACCAGCCCCAGTACCCTGACAGCCACTTCCAGTGCTACATCGTCAGGTCTGTGGGCAGAGGGGGAGGGCCGGTCTCCCGCAGCCCTCAGTACAGGTGGCGGTGGTTGTGTTAACAACCTGTTGCCGAGGCCCTTCTGCATGTGGCTGAGCCATGTTCGCCTCTCCAGTGGCTGTCACCTCCTGTTACCAGCACCCTGGGGTGCAGGCACTGCCTGCTCCTCTGGGACTGTTCCTGCGGCCTCCAAACAGCTGGACTTCCTCAGGCGCGCTCTGCGCTGTTTCCCTTGCTCAGAACACCCGCACGGCCTTCCCACCAGCTGCAGAGTGCAGTCCCCACGCTAAGGCCTGGTGTTCGCGGCCTGCGGGATGGCTCTAGTTTCTCCCGCCCACCCTGGGTGCAGCCATGCGGCCTCTTGCTTGTCCGCGAGCCATCCCAGTGTTGACGCATCCTTCTTAGGCCGCGTCTCTCTAGACAGGATGTTTAATGTTTAAGCTTTTTTTTTTTTTTTTTTGAGACTAGGTCTCGCTACTTTTGCCATGGAACCACAGGCTCATGTTGCCTGGGGTACCACGGACTCAAGCAATCCCCAGCCTCAGCTTCCCAGATAGCTGGGATTACTGGCGTGTGCCACCACCCCCAGCTATTTTTTTGGAACTAGGTCTCGCTATGTGCGATCCCCGGTTCCAGCCGTGGCTTCTTAGGCTGCCGCTTACAGGCATGCGCCACCATGCCCAGCCAGGATGTTTAAGCTTTCATTGCAGCAGTGAGGCCAAGTTTTACATTTTTCATCCTTTTGCTTACTCGTGTGTGGGCACCTGGTTGTTAGCCATGGTGTGTCTTCATGAAAGGCTAACTAGGTGTGTTTTGTTTTGTTTTTTTTTTTTGACAGATGGGACAATACTGAAATCGAGAAACTTAGCCCATGGGACATGGAACCAATTCCTGATAACGGTGTGTGTCATTGTCAAATCATGAAAACATTTTGCCGTTAATGTTCCCAATTTTTTGTCTACTAAAGCATGTGAGCACGGGCACTGCTGTCTGTGCTCTTAGAAGCTCTTTTAAATTATGTCAGATTATTTGAACTTCACTAAAAGAAGTTGACAGAGCTGCGTGTGTCCAGCTCTCACTCTCATCGCTTCGTGTCCTCAGAGTCCAGCTCAGTCTGTCTCCTAGTAGCCGCCGACCTCTTGCACAGTCACCGCCCACTTGGGGTTTGATTTTTGTCATCTTTTTTTGATGAACTTTGCAGTCGACCCTCCTGAAGAGCTGGGCGCCAGTATCTCTGTCACTTCGGATGAGCTCGAGAAGCTGCTCTACAAGCCGGAAGATGGTGAATGGGGACAGAGGTCGAGAGATGAGGAATGCGAACGGATTATCAGTGGCATAGATCAGCTTCTGAATCTTGGTGAGTCTTTTGCGGGTGAAGACTGTGACTTTCAGGTGTTTTTTCCACAGACGGTTTTTAAAGGGGAAGCATGGTCATGGCCGTGGCCGCCACTGCAGTTCGTGTTGCAGGGTGTGGGGACGGCCTGCAGCGGTAGACGCAGCTCTGGGCCTGTGGAGGCTTTGTGGGGAAACGTCACTCCCGGCTCACGCGCGTGGTGATGGACTCTCCGTCCTCTGCCCCTGCAGATATCGCGGCCGCATTCGCCGGCCCGGTCGACCTGTGCACGTACCCCAAGTACTGCACCGTCGTGGCTTACCCGACGGACCTCTTCACCATACGCATGAGGCTTGTTAACCGCTTCTACAGGTGAGCGGAGGCTGCGTTAGCCACAGTCTGGCAGGGAGGGCTGGCGGTGGGCCTGCGGGGGCTGCGTCGCCTTGCGCTCGCCTTCGTCCTCCGTTGTGGTTGAGCCCGGATCGTCCGTGTGGGGCAGGGTGTGGCTCCTCCGGGCAGGTGCGGTGAAGCCCAGAGAAGGGCACGGATGTCGCGTCCTGCTCGGCTGCCGCCCTGTTTCCCTAGAGAGTACGGTGGTGAGCGCCGCTCCGTGGGTCGCAGCCCCGCGTAGGTCTTCCGTTTCACGGTGAACTTTGGCCTGTGAGAACTTACTTCCCCAGGGTCGGCAGCTCTTTATCTCTGGAGGTTTCAGAGCCCCGGTGACTGAATTGCCCGTGCTTCGTGATGCTTTGAAAGCGGTAGATGCCATTTTATGCTTTCATAATCCAACCGCTTGGAGAGGTCGCCATTACCGAGTGGCACCTTCGGTCCACAGTGTCGGTGTGATTCGTGTCAGGGGAGGGTGTGTTTGGTCAAGGCGTGGGGCCCGTTTACAGAGGGCTGCCCGGCTGGGCGGTGACTTCGGTGGCTCTGCCGTGTGGAGAGTCAGCAGCTTCCAGTTGAGGCCGGCGGTGTGGGGAGGGAGGGCCGCCCTGCTCGCAGGTTTGTGTTTCAGTGAGCGGGGAAGACTTTGTCCCCGCGACATGTCTCCGCGGCTCATGCCGCTGCCGGTGCCGGCACTGGTCCTGCGGCCACAGGTCAGCACAGGGGTGTGTTCGCCGTGGCTTCGTGCTGGCGACCTCACTGATGCGCTCTCTCGGTTTACAAGTAGCCGTTTTTCCGTAACGCGGCTTCTGTCCTTCCGCACCTCTGTCTCCGAAGGAGGCTGTCCGCCCTGGTGTGGGAGGTGCGGTACATCGAGCACAACGCCAGGACGTTCAACGAGCCGCAGAGCGTGATTGCCAGGTCTGCTAAGAAGATCACGGACCAGCTCCTGAAGTTCATCAGGTGAGGGCCTGCGGGCACGGCTCTGGCTTTGTCGCCCCAAGGGACGCCCTCCAGCTCTTGGTCTGGATGGGCAGCTGTGGGCGCCAGCACGTCTGTGTGCGCTGGGCTGTGTGGCCATGACAGTTCCCTGTGCCGGCCCTGAATGGCTCAGCGCTTTCTCCTTCTGAAGAGCGGGAAGGTTCTCGTCCCTGTGGTTCCCCAGCAGCCATCCCACACCCGGTTCCCCAGGTCAAGCTGAAGGTTGCCAGGGTGTCCTGAGAGGCGGGCCCACCCTGGCGCCCCACACTGCAGAGCAGGGCCCACTGCGTCTCCTCCAGGGCTGCCACGTGTCCTCGGGTGGCTTCCACAGCCTGCCCTGCCTGCCGTGGCCTTTGCCCTCTGCCTGTGGCTTCCTCTGCTCCGGCCCGCCCGGCCTGCCCTGCCCGCCGTCCCGGCTGTGTCGGTGCCTGGCAGGCGGCACATTCCTGCTGCGGGCCGTCACGCTGCTCTCTTGTGACTGGCTGTGGACTGTCCCCACGCAGGGGCTGCAGGGCCTCGCACGTCTGCCTGGCCCCTGCGTCCTCCTGCTCGGGGACGTGGGTGGAAGCCGACCTGGAGGCTGGGCCCGGGCTCTGCGCGGAGCTCTCCAGGGAGAGCCTTCTTCAGGGGCGACGAGCGGCGCTGTGTGTTGGGGCTGGCCTGGGTCTCTGTGTCTGGGCTGCGCTGCCTCCCGCCAGGGCCTGCCTGGGCCTGTCGGCATCTCCCTCGCGGTCACCCGGCCCCGCTGAGCACCTCCCTCCAGCCCCGGGCGCTGAGGCTGGGGTCCAGCTGCTCGCACGGCTGCCGCCACCGCCTCTCAAGTCAGCCTTCGGCCTGTGCTGGCCCCAGGGATGTGCTTGGCGCGAGGCTCGGGGAGGCTGGTGCCAGTGTCCCAAGGGGCCTGTCTCTGGGGTGCTGGCTTCTCTCCTGCACATGCGAGCGGGGGATCTTCCTCAGCCCTGAGATGGTGGCTGTCCCCTGGGAGGCCGGGGCTCTGCCTGGAGCGCTGGGCGGGCCCAGCGGACGCGGAGGCCAGCGTGCGGGTGCAGCGTATGGTGTCCGCCAGCTGCGAGAAAGTGACACTTGTGTTTCAGGAATCAAGACTGCACGAACATCTCGGAACTTTCCAACACTTCTGAGAACGAGGAGCAGAACGCCGACGACGTGGTAAGCACGCGGGCTTGGTCATTTCCAGCGGGGTTTACAGCCGAGTGGAACGGGAGCCTGGGCCCCGTGCCGGCTCGTGGGGTTTCCGGGCAAACGAGGAGAAGAGGGCGTTGGCAGAAATGCGCATGGAAGTTAGATGACCAGCGAGCAGTGTGCTTCAGCCAGTAAATAATGAAGTCTGCCCCTCCTGTCTGTCTGTCTGATCTGTCCTGATACTAGATCTTACAAAAAGCCCAAGTGAGCCTGGGCACGGTGGCTCGTGCCTGTAAGCTTCAACCTATGAAGCAGCTGGGGCTAGGGATCGCGGTTCGAGTCCCACTGGGGGCCCATAGTGAGACCTAGTCCCAAAAAATAGCCGGGCGTGGTGGCCCGCGTCTGTTATCCCAATTACCTGGGAGACTGAGGCTGGGGATGGCTTGAGTCTGTGGTACCCCAGGCAATGTGAGCCTGCGGCTCCACAGGCAAAAATAGCGAGACCTAGTCTCAAAAAAAAAAAAAAAAAAAAATCCTGAGTGGCGAGGCGAATGTGGAGTACGTGTCCAGGTTGTAGTTAGGACGAGGGGTGCTCTAGGAAATTCCTTGAAGTGTTTTTGCTCAAACCAGCAGCTGAAGGTTGAGGTGTATTCAACAGTTTTGCTGTGTTCGAGGCACCCGAAGTCCTTGCCAGGTGGTGTGGGCATAAGGGGGCTGGTGGCCGGTGCTGTGCCGGGCCGTGCTGGCTACAGGGCCTAGGCGCCTGGTGGCCGTGGGCAGGACGGCCTCCGGACGCAGTGTCGCCTCGTTTCCATACAGATGCTGCTTGCAGCTCGTGGCCTTTTGTGGGGTTTAATTGGAATGAAAGGGGCTGTCGTGTGAATTCGGGAACAGGAACGATGGCGGGTATGACACCCAGGGACTGTAGAGAGCGTGTGTCGGGGGGTTTTGTGTGTTTTGTCATCTGATTGTGGTTTTTGTACACGTCATAAACGAGTCGGTACTTGTGAGAATGCTGTGTAGCTGATCACAGGTTGAATGGGCTCCGCAGAAAATGCACAGCTCCTTGTGACCGTGCTGATGTCTGGGAGACGTATCCCTGGCTTCTCGGACGCATGTGCAGGGCCCAGGAAGCATTACTTGGATGGCTGTTGCCCAGGCCCTTTGATAGTTTGTCCTTTGAAATTTCGTTAGTAAGTTACGACCCTCTAAGGCCTGATGTTCTGCATTTGCTTTTTATTAAGTGATTCTGGTGAGAATCTTAACACAGTGCCCTGATCTTTGTTTACAGGATGATAGTGACCTTCCCAAGACGTCTTCCGGGAGAAGGAGAGTAAGTGAACCTGCCCCCTTGACCTCAGTTGTTCCTTGTTTCAAAGTAACCCATGATTTTCCGTGTTGTCTTTGGAAACGATCTGATAGAGCTTTTAGAGATTTCACATGGGAAACGAGAGAGATCTCTGAATGGTGGGTATTTGGGTAAGGGCTAGTGGAAGAGTTGTGATTGGATTGTGCTCTCAGAATGAGGTGTGGACTGGATAGAGGATATTCAAAAAGTAGGGGCCCGTTCCCCAGGTTGGAAGAGTGGGAACATAAGGACAGTGGACTGGCTGCCAAGGCCCTTCCCGTGACTGGGGGGGAGGGGGCGGGGGAAAAGGGAGGGAGTGTTTGACTGGGTAGTCTAGGATAGTGACAGCTGATGAGTTCATCTGCCTGGAGAACAGATAATCAGCTGCACAACCTAAATAGATCAACAAGGGTGAGAAAGAGGTGATGTTGCTCTTGGCTGCGGGAATCCAGGCGTAGTAGTGGGACTGAGTACAGGTGTTCAATTACAATGGAGAGGAGGGGAGGAAGCTGAGACTAGTTAAGGGCAAAGTTAATTTTCCTAACGGGCTTGCCCCAAATTACTTGGGACAGTCGGACCTGAATTGTCTTCTCGTCGCCATTTTCAAGAATTTTCATCTCTGACCAGTTGGCAAGGTCAGCCTCTAGCTGGCCTCCTGCGGCAGCTGCTAGCTTGAGTGGCTTGCGCACGTGCCTCTGTGCCTTGAGAGTTTGCTCAGAGGTCTGGCGGGGTCCAGGATGAGCCCACTGGCTCTCATGGGAACCTAAGGAAGGGAAGGATGCAGGATGCGGCCCTTTGCCTATTCCGGCCTCAGGCTCCCAGCCCCCTTCAGCCACCTCCAAGTGGCCGCCCAGTGTCTTCTGGTCTCTGGGTCAGCCATGTTCCCTCCCGCTCGGGTGGAGCCTCGTGACTGCGTTCGGCCCGGGCAGCTTCCCCACGGCAGACGTGGTGCCTGGAGTCACTGCCTCACTCCCTCCCGCCTGCACATGTAATGGTGACAAGTCCAGCCTTAGGGGGTGGACGCCAAGAGCCACCTCTGCCTGCCGCACCCTGTGACGCTAACGTTATCGTTCAGCTTCGGAAAGAATTGGGGGGATGAAATAAGGACGTTTTTCTAGTACCAAATGGGACGTTTTTACATTTTTTACAGAAGTGTTTTTTTTTCCAAGTAGATAAAAAAATTTACAGTAGCCACATTCTGAGACACACTACAGAAGACAACAGCTCAGCTGAGTTTTTATCACTGTCCCTAGTGAGTCATTTTCCATTGCTGAAAACCTCAATCTTATGAATGTGTTCTTAGGTCCATGATTGGAGCACAAGGAACATCAAGGCTACCAGCTATGTTGAGAACAACTGGAAGAAGCAGTGTAAGGAACTAGTGAACTTAATTTTTCAATGTGAAGATTCTGAACCATTCAGACAACCTGTTGATCTGGTTGAGTATCCGGTAAGTTGCCATTGTCTGAACGTTGGGAGCTTTTCTTGTTTTGTCAAAAGAGGATTAAAGAGTAAGGTTAGACCTCCTGTTAATGAAATGTTTTCTCATGCCAAGTTAACCATAGGGGAGTTTCTTCATGCCATTTTTACAGACAGACACCTGTGTAGCTTGCTGCAGCATCGAGACTGTCAGTAAGACTCACATAATCTCAGGGGAATGAGGGCTGTTACCTGACTAGGCCCAGCCCCAGAAACTATAGATAGGCTGCAAGTGTCTTTACTCTTCAAAAGGGAAATGGGAATGACCTTTTTTAAAAAAAAAATTATGAAACAAATTTACTGTAGGCAGCTTGGAAGTTATGGAAGAGTATAAAGGAGGAAGTAAAGACAGTTTCATGTTCTGCTGCTAAGTGGAGCATTCTGGATATGTCTTGTCTGTGTCTTGGCGTCTTTCTAAAGCCCTAATCTTAAGTCCTATTTTCGAATATCTTAGCATTTTGATGCATTCACCTCTCTAAAAGCAGGAGGAATGTTTGAACTAATTGTTATTTTTAAAACTCAGGACTACCGAGATATCATCGATACCCCTATGGATTTTGGAACAGTCAGGGAGACACTGGAAGCCGGAAATTACGACAGCCCTCTGGAATTCTGCAAGGACATCCGCTTGATATTCAGCAACGCGAAGGCATATACGCCGAACAAAAGATCAAAGGTAACACTCGGGGGCTTCCAGTAATTTTGTAAAGCTAGGCATGGCCTATGTAGGTCACCGCCTCCCCGCTCACTGGCTGCGCTGCCCAGGGGGCCGCTGGCCCCTTGCGGTGGCCAACGCTGCTCTCTTCTGGGGATTTGTGAACAAGTGTCCCCTAGTGAGGACACGAGTCCAGCTGTGAAAAACGAGCTGTGTGTGTTTGGTCCAGAGCATGAGGAAGACCTACTCACGTGTGGGCATACTGAAGTGTGAACCAGAGGCTTATTTGGTAGGGATGGGGGGACAGGCACACTGACCCACCGGGGCAGGTGACACCTGAGGCCCGTATGGTTGCTGTGCTGGGTGGTGAAAGCCCAGCAGTCATTGGAGGAGGAGGTCCCGGTGAAGCCTTCACTTGTGTCGTAGCATTTTCTGTGTTGTTGGTGATGGTCACTGCTAATGAAGCGTTCTGCTGTAGTTTCACCTTTTCTTCTTCCCTACTTGGTCTCCTCCCGCATTATTCTTGTCCCAGTGTGAGAGCTCTTGGCTGGCATTTAGCACCAGATTGCTCATGTGGAATAGCTGCTCATTAGAGCCTCCCTTTTCCCCAAGCTTGTGTGAACACCAGCATTGCTCAGGGGTGAGCTGGCCCCTCCCACCCTCCCTTCCCCCTTTTGTCCGTTTTTTGTGGGAAGAAAACAAGTTACATGTAGGTATATATACATATTACAGTACCATAATCACAAAATTATAAGCCATGCAAAATATATTGTTTACTTATATTTGTGATTTTGAGCTGGTTTTTTTCTAAAGAGAAAATAAACATTGCAGCCGGTCACGGTGGCGTGTGCCTGTAAGCAGCAGCCTAGGAAGCCGTGGTGGGACTAGGGATCACGGTTCAAGTCCCGCCTGGGGCAACATAGCGAGATCTAGTCCCAAAAATACAGCTGAGCGTGGTGGCACATGCCTGTAATCCTGTAATGCCCTTGTGGTACCCCAGGCAACACAGAAGACCTAGTCTCAAAAAAAAAGAAAAGAAACATTGCATTTGTGTTTTTTTTTTTTTGTTTGTTTTTGAGACCAGGTCGTGCTATTTTTGCTTGTGGAACCGCAGGCTATCGTTGCCCTGGGTGCCATGGACTCAAGCAATCCCCAGCCTCAGCTTTCCAGGTAGCTGGGATTACAGGCGCGCGCCACCAAGCCCAGCTATATATTTTTGGGACTAGGTCTCGCTACGTGCCCCAGGCGGGAATCAAACCACGACCCCTGGCCCTGGCCATGGCTCCCTAGGCTGCCGCTTACAGGCATGCACCACCATGCCCGGCCTGCATTTGTGTTTTATAGACATGCTTGAAGAGCCACACCATGGGGCTCCCTTGTTTTTTTTTAAACTTAATTTTTATTTGTTTATTTTTGAGACTAGATAATTACTGTATTGTCCGGGGTGGTCTCAGGACTCAAGTGATCCGTAGCCTCAACCTCCCAGGTAGCTGGGATTACAGGCGCCTGCCACGCCCGGCTGCTTTTTCGAGACCAGGTCTCTCTATGTTGCCTGGGGTAGTCTCGAACCCACGAACTCAAGCAACCCCTGACCTCTTGCCTCCTAGCACTTGGATTATAGGCTCATGCCTTATTGCCCAGCTGGAGCTCCCTCATTTAAAGTCTGCATTTTTATGGGTTTTGATGAATTGCGTGATCAGATGTTCAAGATGGTGGTGCAAGTGTCTGCTTCAGTGGCGTTGGTTATATTTGCTGTGTTGCTCCGCCACCGCTTTGCCTGCCTCCAAACGCTTCGCACCGGAACCCTGTGCCCATTCAGTGTCAGCGTAACCCCAGCCCCCATCAGCAAACTACCTGCTTTCTCTCTAAGTCTGCGCGTTCTAGGTGTTTGTAAGTGTTCAGTCCTTCCGTGTTTGTTTTTCAGGATTTCATTTTGCATCTCCCTTGTGATGCATCTTCCCTGTGGCTGCTGGATTGGACCCTGCTCCTGCGGGGTGGCTGGCAGTGGGGTTTTGTCTACCATGCTCTGGTGGCCTTGCTGCTCACTGCGCCTGGCTCCAGGTGCTGAGTGCCTGGCGGCAGCGGGCAGTGCTCTCTGTTTCGCTTGCTCCCAGCTCCTTGCTGCTTTGCACTGAAATGCTCTGTGATGCTCAGCTGCTGCTTCGCCTCGTGTCTTGTTGGTGCAGAAAGACGCGCAGCCGTGGCCGGGTGCACACGCCACCCTGCACGCATGCAGGTCCCTTCCTGGACGCTGCTTCCTTGAGAATTGGCTTCTGTGGACAGGGTGGTGTCATCTGGGACTGGAGGTGGCTGAGTTGTCTTCTCTGATAGGACTGACGATGGTTTCTTGTCCAGTTACTCTGGTTAGAATTTCGAATGCACTGCTGCAGCGCACCTTTGTCTCACGTGGTGGGTCTCAGTGTTGGCCACGGCGTGGATGTTCAGTCCAGGGGTTTGTGTGCACCCTTTGTCGTGTTGAGCTGATACTTTCAGTTCCCATTTTTGTGAATTCATTTTCACTGAAAGCTGCTGAGTGAACAGCCTAAGAAAATGGCGATAGGATAAACGGGTCTCAAACTTACTGTGATGGCGGAAAAAACCCACTCATGAAAACCGGTATCTGAAGCTGGAATTCAGCTTTGAAGGAAAAGAGTGAGTTTCAGTCTGTGCACACAAGGCGGCAGCATCTGTCAGCACGTTCCCAGGAGGCCATGCACCACCGCTCCCCCCCTTGTTACCTGATGGCTATGGCCACATGGCTCCTCCAGCCTCCTTCCATGCACTGCCTGCCTCCATCCTGCACCCACCGGCGCCGGCGCGCCAAGCCGCTGCTGTACCTCTGTGACCTGGGCTATTTGTGCCTGCAGGGGTGAGGAGGGATGGTGGTGGGTCAGCAGCAGCGTGGGGACGTGGCCCTGACGCCAGGCTCGTGCTAGCAGCTGCTCTGGCCCTGAACTGCGCAGGTTTGAGCTCCATTGGTCCCATAGCGGATTCCTTCCAGACAGACCAGTAGACCTGGCAGGCTGGCGGAGCTCCTCTTCCGGGTGCTGCTCTGGCTTCTGTGTGAGAGCTCGGTCTATGTTGCTCAGGTCGATGCAACTGCGGAGCGCCCGTGAAGGGCTGTTCTCCATGAAACGCCCGTCACACCAGGCCAGTGGTTACGTGTGGGGGTGTCAGAGGTTACATGGATTGTGTGGGGGTGGTAGGCACATCCCTGCCCCCACCCCCCATGGCAGAGGTTGACTGTGCTCCACACTTGCGTCTTCAGAGCTGGGTAGAGGGAGCAGGGATCGTCGCAGCCGCTGTCGTGGATGTCATGCGTCGTCTGCCGTGGTCGTGTCACGCGTCCACCTCGCCTCCATGGGTAGTTTTCTTTGGTAAAAGCATTTTTGAAGATGTTTGTAATTCTGGTTTTTGTCTCCGTGGCCTTGCAGATTTACAGTATGACCTTGAGACTCTCTGCCTTATTTGAAGAAAAAATGAAGAAAATCTACTCTGATTTTAAAATTGGTCAAAAATTCAGCGAAAAACTCCGAAGAAGCCAGAGGTTCAAGAGGCGGCAGAACTGTGACCGTGTTGGCCGGGGCAGCACCGGCAGGTGAGGGGTCACTGCGGCTCTGCTGTGGGCACTGCTCAGTGTCTGGGTGCCGCCATCTGTGTTTCAGGCTGACTCTTCTCAGCTGTCGGGGAGTGCGGGGCTGCGGACAGCGTGGGCCTGCCAGTGTCTGGAACACGGCACCTGGGCACATCTGAGGGCATTTACTTCCCGCAAGAGGCTCCCATGGAATGTTTTTGTTTCACTTGTGATGTGCTTCATAAATGCTGAGCCCCACCCATGTCCTTACTTCGTTTGACCTTCACAAAAGCATCCTGCACTTGCTAGAATGGGAGCTATTTTCCCAGACTGTTCTAAGACCTAGTAGATTCCAGAGCAGAAACTTCTTTTTTAATGCAGAGATTCAAGAGGCTCTTTAGGGGGCTGCTGAGGACTGGAGAGCTTTGCTGCTGAGTTGGGGTGCATGTGTGATTGGAAGCAGCCCCAGGTTCAAAAGGCTAAGGACTCCACTGTTTGTCCTTAGATTCAGAAGGTTTTTTAACTGTGCTGCGACCCATAATTCAAGTACAAAAGACAAAATACTTAGCCCTCGTCACTTTTTAAGACTTTCCATTGTGAAATCTTAGAAGTTTAGAAAATGCCAGTAATTCAAAGAACTTGTGGCTGCTGTTACAGCTCATTTGTTTTTTAATTTTTATCTATTACTTTTTTCTTGACGTTTTAGACTCCATTTATTATTTTTCAGTTTTTAATGATTCATTTTATTTGTCACATTTGTGCATTAATTGATTCCCTGAATATGGCCCTCCCTCCTCCCCTGCTCCATGTCCTCCCTTTGGTCACTCTGACTCCCTTCTCTCTGCAATTTATTGCTTGGGAAAGTTGAGGTTCAGTTGTTCATTGTTTGGCCCATTGGTCTCTCCCGATATCTGGTAAATGTTCTTTTCCTAGGGGAGGACCTGAGCTCCGGGGACTTGTTGGTCCGTGCTGTTTAACTGTAAGAATAACTCTGAGGCGGGCAGCCCGTCCCAGCTCATTTGAGACCTCTTGTAGGGCAGGTGTGTAGCGTTGGTCTCCAGGTTCCTTTTTTGTGGCATTTTCTTTTTTCTTTTTCCCATTTTTCCTGGCGACTAGGTCTAGCTATGATGCCTGGGGTACCGTGGACTCAAGCGATTCCCCAGCCTCAGCCTCCCAGGTAGCTGGGATTACAGGCACCTGCCACGGTGCCTGGCTGCTTTTTCGAGACCAGGTCTCGCTATGTTGCATGGGCTAGTCTTGAACCCACAAACTCAAGCGATCCCAAGCCTCTTGCCTCCCAGCGCTTGAATTACAGGTGCACGCCACCACGCCTGACCTTTTTTGGCATTTTCTGTTAGGGGTCCAGTTTGAAATTAAAAAATCGGGTCCAATTTAGAGTAAGAAAATTCATCACACTCGACGGTAGAAAAAGGTGTTGATACTGAATGTTTAATGTCTTGGTTATAAAATATTCTCAGATTAAGAAACAGTACACCAAAAAAAAAAATACAGTTTGACTCAGTGAACCATTTGCTTCCGTGTCGCACTGAACATTCCTTCCTTCGCTCATGTGTTTGACTAGAAATGCCAGGCAGAGGCGGTTCAGATCGCAGGCGAAAGTGGCCGCAGAGCCGGCGGGTTCTTCCACGCGCTCCGCCTCCAGCCGGGCGGCTGACTCTGCCGGCCACAGGACGAGTGTGAGTGCGTCCTCAGGGGTCACTTCGGACTCTTCAGACTCAGCCAGGGCCTCGGAAAGAAGGAGACGAAGCAGGCCCGCCCCTCTGACGGAGGGTTCCACATTATCCGGTGAGCGGGGAGCGACCGTACTTGACGCTGCTGCTTGCTGTGCCAGAGGCGGGACGCGGGAGCGGGATGGAGCCTGGCCCTTGAGCGGCAGGTCAGGGTTGGCAGAAGAGACAGCGACAGAGATGGGCCGTTAGGCTGTGTTGACCTATGCTCTGCGCTGTGGATGCTGCGGCCACCTTTTAGGCAGCTTCAAGCCTCTGCGTCTACAGATGTCCCTCACAGTTCGGTGTTCACTGAAACCTAAAGAAAAGACAAGACAGGATGGGTGTGTGAGTGCGAGGCACATGACCTGGTAAATGCTGAGCTGCTCATGTCTTCGCCATCCGGGTACGTGTGCCGCGTGCTGCTGGGAGCCCAAGCGCGGCCCGCGCGCTCTCTGGTGACCTGTGACAGCGCTGCAGTGCCGCAGTGACGTAGACTAGCTGTGCAGGCGAGGAGAAGGTGGCCGCGCCTCACCGGCCGGCGAGCCTCCCCGCAGTCTGGAGACCAGCCTGCGCCATGCTGAGGCGGGCCAGTGGTGGGGTTCTGCTCGAGGAAGGCCGGGCCTCTAGCAGTGAGGTGCAGGGGGCAGCGGTGAGCAGAGCGGCCAGTGCTTGAGAGCAGGCGCACAGTCTGGGTGTGCAGCCGCCCGTTCTGACAGAGCTGCCTGCGACAGAGCAGGCCTTTGTCTCCAGCACTGTTTTCCTCCTCAGAGTCTTTCCATGGTGGGAGTGTGAGGAGTGAGTTTGGGTGAAGGTGTCCAGGAAGGGGCTTCTTTCTCTGCTTGCACAGGGCGTGCCTGTGTTGATGGAAGGTGGTGGACTGGCCTGGGGTGTGTGCATTCTTTCTCCCCATTTTTCCTACCCTTTTTTTGGGTGGAGCAGATAAGAAGGCCCTTTCTTGAGCTGGAAGCTTGTGGGGCGCAGATGTGCTGTTGGGAGGTTGCTGGGGCGAGACTGGGCTGTCAGCTGCGGACGTGCTGGCCTGGACGTTGCGACTGTGATTCTCTCTGGGCAACACCTGTCTCACGCGGGAGCGGGAAGGGGGCCGTGGGGCTGGCGCGATTCTAAGTGGGAGCTTATTAAAATACATAACTGTGTCTTCTAAGTTCACATTGTGACTGTATTACTGCTTCCAGAAATAAGAGAATAAGTTCGATTTTTAATGCTGAGTATGGTCCTTTTTCAGTACTCTTCTTTGGGGCACTTTAAATACACTCTTCATAGTATTTCAAGAATCTGCTTTCTCTCTCCTTACAAAATAGCTGCTTATTTTGCAAGAATAGGACATGCCTGTAACACCTTGTCCGTGTTCGTGTCCTTAGAGAGTGAGATGGAAGACACCTTGGGCACCTCCTCCTCCTCCGACAGTTCCGAGGAAAGCCGGGCGAGCTCAGGAGCCTGTGAGCCATCCTCCCGTGGACCCCCAGCCCGGAGCAGCAGCCCCCGGGTGCCCAGAACCAGAGCCGCCCACAGGAGAGCCGGTGAGAAGGGGCGGGAGGGTGGGGCGCAGAAGCTGGGCCTGGAGGGGGTGATGTCCCGTCCCTGCTTGGACTGCATAGCCCCTGGGCGCTCGGAGTCGAGAAAGGCAGTTGGTGTTGACCTTAAAACACACGGTGCTGAGTGTTGGGGTGGTCAGGTCGCTAAGCAGTGTTAGGATACGGGAAACCTTTCCAACCGATTTTATCTCTAGGTCCAGTTTCCTTGGAAAATGGATGCGGCCGGAAAGCCGCTCGGAAGCGAGCCTGCCTGAGCGACTCTGACGACAGCTCCCCCGAGCCGGGCGGCAGCCGGAAGGTGCCCCGCAGGTGCGCGGCCGCGGCTGCCAGCAGGATCAGGCTCCTGAGCGACGCCGAGGAGAACTGCAGCTCGGCCGGCGCCTGCCCTGGCCGGAGGGCGCCCCGCCGCGCCGCCTCCGCTGCGGCCAGGAGAAGGCTGCTGCGAGAGTCCGAGGACGGCCAGGGCCTGAGGTCGGCGGGGGAGGACGGGGCGCCCGAAGACCGGAGCTGCCCGGCCGCGGGCCCCCCGTCCCGCCCTGGCCAGAACGCGGCCAGCGAGTCTGACCACGCGGACTCCGAGTCGGAGAGTGATTTGCGTGTGGCCCGCAAGAGCTGGCAGGCCAACGGCTACAGGACCCAAGCCCTGGCCGGCGCGAAACCCAAGGTCCTCGCGACCGAGTCTTCCGAGGAGGACGCCCCGAGCCGCGGGTCGGAGGGTGAACGCGACCCGGCCGCCGGCCCGGCCACGCCTGCGCAGAGGCCCGGGGCCCAGCGTGCTTCTGAGGGGGAGGAGGAGGCAGGTTCTGGCCCAGGCGAGCGCTCTGGAGGGGAACACGGCTCGAGCGCCAGGAACCTCGCTTTCCTTAAGAAAGCAGCCATCTGCAGCGACTCGGACGGCCTGGGGTCCGAGGAGCAAGACGGTGGCGGCGGCGGCGGGGGAGCTGCCCTGACGCCAGGGCACCAGCTGGCCGGGCCTCCTGCTGGGCCCCAGTCCTTCCTGGACCACGTGTCTGAGACGGATTTGGAGTCGGACAACGACGAGGAGGCCGAGGAGGCGCGGAGCGGCCTCGCGCAAGGTAGCTGCGTCCATTGACCCCCGGGTTGGTCCTGCCTCTCCTTTCTGCGTAGCGCCCCGTCCCCCTGCCGGCTTTGCCCCCACCGCGCATCCTCCCTCGCACGTGGCCTCACGGCTGCTGCGCTGCTCTGTCCTCCACTGCGACCCTGCCTGGCTTCTGCGCAGGCTGTGGCTTCCCCCGTGGGCCGTGCGTGGGCGTTTCCCAGCGGCGGGCACCGCGGCTGGGGCCGAGGGGGGCGGGGAGGCGGCTCGGCAGGAGGGACGTGGTGTGAGCGGTCACAGCCATTCCGGTGCCACCTGGGCCGCGGCTCCGTCCACCACCGACGGTGTCGCTGCTGTGCCTTCCCGAGGATGGCCCTGGCGCTCAGACCACCTCCCCGAGCGAGGGCGGAGCCGCTGGGAAACGCTCGCTCGGAGCCGCTGGCGGCTAGAGCACGGGAGGCTGGGCGGGAGGGAGCCCGCTCGTGCAGCCCTGTCGGTGCAGCCCTGCTGACCGCAGCCCCCTGGGCTGAGCTGGCCACCGCTCTTGGCTGCCCCTTCTGGCTGGGTGAGGCCTGTGCCAGGCTTTGCTGGGGTGGGGGTTGGGGGGAGAAAGGTGGTGGCTCTGCACCCCCCCACCCCTGCAGCCCCATTCACTTGCGCTCCCCCTTCCAGGCCCCGCGTCACCAGACCACCGGCGCAGTAGGCGGCTCTCCAGACAGCGGGTCTGTTCCAGCAGCTCGGACAGCAACCCCCGGGGGGCCGGTGGGCTGCTGAAGACCCGGCCCTACCCCTCCAGGACGCCCCGAAGACGAGCCGCCCCTGCCAGCCGCGAGGCTATGCTCCCCGGGGCAGCTGAGGGTGGCAGGGCTGACGGCCTGTGCGTGCGGAGCAGAGGCCGGAGGAGAAGGCCGCCTGCGGCCAGGCGCCCCTCAGCCAAGAAGATGGCTGTTGACCCCGATGCTGACGGCCCTGGCCCGGGCACAGGCTGGGGGCCGCCTGGCGCCGCCGCGGAGGGCAGCCCTGGGGGAGCCGCGCAGGTCAGCGGCGGGGACTCCGACTCTGGGGGTGCCGCGGACCCCGAACTCAGGGCCGGGGATGCACGTGGCCACAGAGCGAAGGCTGCACCGGCTGGAACCCCTAGCTCCCTGCTGGGGTCTTCGGAGGACGAGGCGAAAAGCCCTGTGCCTGGGGGCGCCGCGGGCAGGAAGCCGGCTCCGGCGCAGAGAGCGGCCACGGAGAACGACTTCGAGGAGGAGCTGAACTACGGGCTGCGCCGGTGGAACGGCCGCAGGCTCAGGACCTACGGGAAGGCGCCCTTCAGCCCAGCCAAGGCGGGCGTCGGTGCGCAGTCGGCGGCCGCCAGCCTGGAGCCGCCCAGGAAGAGGCCGCGCCCTGGGCCGGGCGGTGGGGCCGGCCGCGGGGCGGCGGGGCGGCCAAGGTGTGGACGGGCCGGCCCGCGGTCCGAGTCAGACTTGGGGTCGGCGACCGACTCGGATGGGGCCGGTGCCGAGGATGTGACGCCCAGGAAGAGGCGAGCGAAAGGAAGAGCCACAATTGCGAGGAAGGGCCGAGCCTGGGCGGCCAGCGCCCCCAAGAGCGCGCGGCTGCAGCAGCCCCGGCAGAGCAGGCGCCCCCGGCTGGACGCGGACGACAACGACTGGGAGGACTCGGACTACGCCTCGTCCAACCGCGGGCTGCGGCGCTCCAAGATCAGGACCCGCAACCAGGGCCGCAGGACCGTGCGCTACCACGACGGGGACGACGACCGCGGCCTGGATACCGCCGCGGAGCTGGAGGAGGGCACCTTATGACCGGGGGAGGCCGGCCCTGCCGAGGGGCTGGACTGGGACTCGGTGCAGCTGGAGGTGGACGTTCCTTTTGTCCTACAATTCAGGGAATATATTTATATTTTTCTATGAAAAGTTACGAATGTGACTGAATCATGACTGTTATTTCATTTGCACGTGCTTGCCTTTGTAGCAGAGTCCAGCACAGGTGCCAAACGCGCTTGGTTCTGGGGCGGATCTACCTGACAGTGTTGATGCTGCGCGAGGGCGAGGGCGGAGCTCGGTAAACACTAGCGTCCTGGGCCCGGCGCCGCCGGCATTACTCTCCGCGGCGGCGCCTGCGCCTCCCTCCCCTGCCGTGGTGGCGGCCCCGCGGGACCGTGTTTACAGACGCCGCCCGGACGCCGGGGCGAGGCCGCGGACAAACCCGCGGCCGCGGCGCCGGGTCCGGCGCGTCCTCCCACGTTCGGTCGTTTTCTTTCCAGATGCTGTTGGATCTCCTTCCTCGTCTTTACTCTTACGGAAAAGAACATCACTTTTATTTTATAAACTTGAATTTATAAAGTGCTGGTAAATTATTGTTTTGCTGTTTCTCGAGTTTGTTTTCGGTCTTCAAGGCCAGCCCTTAGTCCTAGCGTGTTCTTTTGACGTGTGCACTAACGAAGGAGGCTGTCTTTCCAAGGTGGTCCGGTTTCCGTGCGAGGGACTTGGCCAAGTCTTGGGCTTCCGTAGTCTTACTCTGTGACCTAGAGGAGTTCGTGTGCCTTAGATGTAGGGAGCGTGTCCATCGCGAGCGTGGGCAGGGCTCTGAGAGGATGTCAAGTCTGTCGCCCCGGCTCTGTGGAAGCCGTGCGTCTTGTTACAGTGCAATCGCGGTCTCGCCTGCTTAGGGAGCTAGTTCCGCGCTGCCCTGCGGCCTTTGTTTGAGCTACTGCTGCCAAGTGCAATCCCCAGCCTTCTTGGCTGGGGCCACGGAGTGTGTTTCCGCTGTTGACCTCTGACCGAAGTCTCAGGCGCACCTGTCACGTGTTGCGGGCCAGTCGCTCGTACTCTATTCCCGAGCGAAGATTTTGACTGGCCCCATCCTGCGACCCCGGGCAGCCCCGGGGCCGCGCCTGATGGTGACCTCGTGCGGAGGTCCACGTGCTCGGCTCGGGGCTGCGTAGCGGTACTCCACCTTTATTTATTGGCCCTGACGGTGTGGGGTTCCAGGCAGATCAGCCCTCTCCGCCTGTGTATCCCGCAGGGGGCGGATACAGTTAGAAGCACAGCGCTGCTCTGGTATCAGTGTTAGCGAATGTTCCGAGTGTTCTTGCCTGTTTCCTCTCTCTTTTGTTGCTGCGCGTGTGCGCGTGCGCAGGAGGCGCCTTGGACACACCCCGCCGCTCGGGCGGTGGGCAGCCCCCGCCTCCGGGCCGAGAGACCGGGTCGGGGCGCTCGTCGGTCGGCAGGCAGGCCCGAGAAAGGAGTAGAACGCGCACTGCCTCCCTGATGCTAACGCGATGGCAATAGGCGTCATATCCATTAATTTATTTGAAAGTGTCTGTTTTATAGCTATTCTCTCAGGGTTGTAACTCCATGTTTACCATCGTCTGTAAAGGTACCAAAAGAATCCATAAATAAATGTGGACTCCATTCATAAGTACAGTCTACTGCTGAAGTGGTGTTCTGCTCACTCAGGCTTCCTCAGCGGGCCCTTCTCTCCGGCCGGGCTAGCTGGTGGCTGGCGGGGCTGACCGGCCAGTGACGAGTTGGCTGCTGCTGTTCAAAATGGTTTTACACCCTTGTGTCCAGGAGAGGACTTCGGCTTTATCTGGGACAGTGAGAGCTGGCCTGGTGAGGGGCCTGGTGGCGGACGTTGGCAGCCTCGCGTGTTTCCGCGTGGAGCGGTGCAGGGTGACAGTCATCTTTATGGGTTTTCTTGGTCATGGTGCTATTACTAAAGTTAACTTTGAATATGTGACACACTCCTAAGTACCTTTAAGGAACATTATTAATAAATGATTAATTGTTCAGGTTGTTTACATTGAGCACTAGAACATGTCTGTTTCCTACTTTATTCAAGACGTGCAGGGATTTAATGCACAGGTGTACTTTAACGTGGGGGATCAGTTTGTGTTTTCTTTGTAAAAAAGACAAAAGTTACAAATTGAATGTGAGCTGATCCGGAAGTAAATGCTGTAACTCTGCATTGACTGAGGTGACCGGGTGGCGGGTTTGAGAGGCCGCGGTAGTGGTGGCCTGTGTCCAGGGCCCTGTGATGTGGCCAGCTGTGGCCGCAGAAAGGTTTTGAAGTATTACTGAGATCTGACTGTTGATTCCTTTGAAAGACTATTTACTGGGAAAAGATTTCAAACATTTGAAGCATTTCAAGCATTTCCCCCCCCACACCCTCATTACTTAAAAAGAATATACTGACAATGTGTAGTCACTTTTGAATAAAAGGAAAATAGTTTATCTCATTTTCAGATAATGCCTGGGTCGGTCATTCTCCCTTTTTCATTTCAGGGGAAGTGTCTGAGCAAGTACGCTCTCAATTTAGGGTCCTTGGAAAAGCCTGATAAAGCCGTCCCAGCTGCGTCTGTTCTGATCGCTGGGAGTTGTGACAAAGGGGGCAGTGGTTTGAGAGGAAAGCGCCTATGTTGCAGGAGAAGGCACTTCAAGGCCTAGAAGTCCAGATGGAAAAGGAGACTTCAAACCGAGAAAACACTATCAGGCGGGCCGAGCATGGCCTGGGATGCATCACGCAGCCCTTCCCAAGCCTCAGGCGGGGGTTCCACTGAGAGTATCGCTGGTCCAGATGAAACAGCCTGTCCCCCGTCAGCCTTTTTCTTCAGAGTAATCAGAACGGTACAACGTTGACGTCGCTGTCCGGCTTTAAACTGGACTCGAAAGGCCGCCCCTCTCTCTCCTGTCAGTACAAATGGAGCTTGACTTGTGCCGCGGGGAAAGCACGAGAGGTCTGCCGGCCACTGGGACACAAGCACGTCTCCCCAAGGCGGGTGGTGGTTCTGGTTTTCCTTTCTCCTCAGTTGCATTGAGTTTTCTCAGCTGCCTCAGTGGCCCAAAGTCTTTCATCGTGGCCTTTTCACCATTGGAAGAGCAGCTGCTCCATCGTCATCCGTAGCATCAAAACACTGACTCTCTGGCGTCTGCACACGCCTGGCGTTGCGCCGTGTGGCGCCGCAGCCTGGTGGTGGGGGTGAGACGGGCGGCAGCTGTGCTTTCTGTGCTCAGCAACAAGGCGTCTGCCTCAGGCCCCGGGGCCCTTTCAGGGGGGGGGGAGGCCGTCTCTCGCCGTCATGTTTGGGAACCTCAGGCCCAACACAGACACAGGCCGCAGGTCATGGAGCCCGTCTGGCTGTGTTGGCGAGGGCGGGCCTCGCGTGCCGGCTGAGGTGCACTGAGCACAGCCATGAAGACCGTGTTGTTGATTTTAAGAGACGTTTTTAAAGCTACTAAACTAAGCCGTGCCTGTAAGCTTCAGCCTATGAAGCGGCCGGGGTAGGGATGGCGGTTCGAGTCCCGCTTGGGGCAACACAGCGAGACCTAGTCCCAAAAAATAGCTGGGTGTGGTGGCGCATGCCTGTCATCCCAGCTACCTGGGAGGCTGAGGCTGGGGATGGCTTGAGTCCGTGGTACCCTGGGCAACGAGAGCCTGCGGTTCCCTGGGCAGAAATGGCGAGACCTGGTCTCAGAAAAGAAAACCAAATAAAGCTATTAAATGCTGGCTGCTGCCCAAGGGCCTGAGGGAATTCTCAGAGTCAGAGCCCTTTCCCTGCTGCTCGTCATCTGCCAAACTGGCCCCCGACACAGTCGGCGTGCTGGCTGCTCAAGAGTGACCCGAAGGAAGCCAAACACAAAGACTGACGCTCCCTGCCTCCTCGGCCACTGCTTTGCTGCGGGGCGGGGGGGGGGGGGCGCGTGTTCACAGCGGTGGGGACCCCCAGACCTCCCGGCTCTATCTTGGCAACACTGTCTTCGTTCCGCTGAACGGTCAGTGCCTGGCATGTTTTCCCAGTTGTGCTTTCCTTTTTTAAGCTCACCTTAAGGTAAGTTCGTTAAAGCCTCCTGGGAACTCTCCGCCGCAGGGGAAGGCCTCAGTGGGGCGCCGGCCGCCAGCCCCAGTGCAGTGACCTGCCCGTCCTCACCCTTGTCCGCCAGAGGTCAAGGGCCTGGGTCTAGCTATGTTGCCTAGTGTGGTCACGAACCTATGGACTCGAGCAATCCCCAGTCTCAGCATCCCAGGTAGCTGGGATTACAGGCACACACCTCCATGCCTGGCTGGTTTTTTTTTTTTTTTTTTTTTGAGACTAGGTCTAGTCTCGAACTCGTGGACTCAAGTGACTCCTGGCCCTCAGCCTCCCAGTGCTGGGGTTATAGGCGCCTGCCACCGCGCCCGGCTTCAGACCTTTAATTCTTAACCTTAGCGAGGTTAGTTTCCGAAGTCGTCCTCCCCGGAGCGGAGCAGCTGTTCCGAAAGGCCGGCCTCGGTGTCCTGCCCTCGGCGCGAGCTCTGCTGACCGGCTGCCCGGGAGCCCCTGCGCATTGGCTTCCTCAGCCAGTCGCTTGAGCTCGGTTTACCGCCGCCGCCGCCCTGCTGAGGCGTAGAAGGCCTGGCCGCCGCTGGCGGACGTGCGGCTGGCTCTGCACAGCAGCCGGTTCCCGGCAGCTCCTGTCAGCCAGCGTGTGGCCTCCGCCTGTGCCCTCGCCCAGTGCCTGCAGGTGCGCCGAGCCCCGCGCTGCCTGCCTCAGACCTGTGACCGCACCATGCGGTGTCACAGGTGCCCCCCGGGGAGTAGCGGCACCTGCCACCTCGGCAAGTGCCAGAGCACGCCTGCTCAGTAGTTCTCTGAAAGGACGTGTGGGGACCTTTAGAGGGGCAGATGCCATGGGCGGATGTGCTCCGCGCCGAGTTCTGGTCCTCCCGCTGTTTAGGAAGGGCACGCGAGGAGACACGGCTCCAAACGATTTGCCCAGGGGCTGGCTTGGGGAGAGTCTGGTCCGTAACAGGCTCCCGGTGTGGGTGGGTGGCCCCGGCCCCCGCTGCGCAGGACCCGGACAGGCCCTGCCCAGCTGTGACCTGGCGGCGGCACCACCTCATCCTCCCAGTCCAGGTTTTTAATGCAGGTGGGATAGGCCCTCGGTCAGATGGAGGTTGCGCTCCTCTGGCAACGGGAGGTTACCCTGGGCTTAGGAAACTTCGTATGGCCTTTGAGCCGTCAGTCCTGGCTTTGAGTCATCTGTCATGTCCACACCCCGGTGTTGAAGACCGCGGAGCAGCTTAGCACACCCAGCGGTCTGAGCGATGCGGGGGTTGTCCGGGGGTGCACTGACGGGGGGCAGGTTACCTGCTCCGCCCCGGGGGCCCGCGGCGTCCCAGCTGACATCCTGCAGCGGGAGGCACGACCTGTCCGTGGGGTCAGTAGCTGTCGCCAACGTGCTGTCAGGCAGCTTTCTCCAAAATCCTTAAGCTTGGATCCTGTATATGTGTCTAGATATCGTTTGCAGCACGTCTCAAGGAGGAAAAAGCACTTTATTTTTATTTTTTCTTGAGACTAGGTCTTGTTATTTTTGCCTGTGGAACCGCAGCTTCTCATTGCCGGGGGTACCACAGACTCAAGCCATCCCCAGCCTCAGCTTCCCAGGTAGCTGGGATGACAGGCGTGCGCCACCACGCCCAGCTATTTTTTTGGAACTAGGTCTCGCTACGGGCCCCAGGCGGGACTCGAACCGCGATCCCTAGGCCTGGCCGCTTCATAGGCTGAAGCTTACAGGCATGAGCCACCGTGCCCGGCCCGGAAAAAGCACTTTATAGAGTACCAAGTTCTCAGTAGTAAAGTGAACGCTGACAGACATGTTTGGAGTAGTATTTTAACCCCCGCCCTGTCCCTCCTGGCCCAGTTCTCTCTCCTCTGAGCTGTGGAGTCCCCAGTTCATGTCCTGAAGAGGTTAGCTCCCGCTTGATGGAGGTGGAGGTGGAGGTGGAGGTGGTGGTGGTGGTCGCCCTACACGGGCGGTTTGGGCTCAGTCCCATTTCCTCCCCGCTCTGACCAGCTTCGAAGCTAAGGTTCTTTCAAGTATTTTCAAAGACCTAAATACAGTTTCCTTTGTTTCCCCAGCTTGTTTTGGAGTACGAGTAAGCACTTAAGACGTCAACGTTAGTGTTTACTCAGTTGTTAAAAGTCATCAGTAGAGGTACTTCGCTAGGGAAAATAACTCCTTCACAAGCCACCGTCCCCTGGGAGATTCCGGCTGAAGCAGGGTTTTCTGTCTGCTCTCAGGCTGGATGGATTCTGGGTGAACCATGGTCTACGTGCAGGTGCAGCATTTTTCCCAGCATGCACATGGGTGTAGTGAAGTGATCCCGCTGCGTTCTCACACATTTCGCCTCAATGTTGCTTAACTTTGCATTTCTGCTAGAAGCTCGTCAAGTGCTGACATGGCGCTGCAAGGCATCTTGGAGTTCAGGTCGGTTGGCAGTGGTGGCTCCTAACTCAGAGTGTTCCAGGGAGGACAGGAGGTCGAGCTGTCGGGACAGGCCGATCCACTCCCTCCGAGACCCCCCTCCCTCGGGTGCAGACCCCAAGCCCAGCCTCCTCAGGCCTGGAATCATTTCCCTGGGGAACCCCGAGTCACAGGGTTGACACGGCGGGTGGGGACTGCTGGCACTGCCGGGCCCCTGACCTAGCTGGTGAGAACTGGTAGTGGAAGCCTGCGCCTCTCCCTGAAGCGCCTTTCAAAGGCGAAGGCGAGGCCTGGGCTTTCCTCCGGAGACCAAACCTTGCCTCACATGCCCCGCCCACCTGTGGCCTTTCACCAGTGCGCTTGGCGGGCAGGGCCAGTCTGCCTCAGCGAAGCAGAAAACCAAGGAGGGTGGCCATGGAAGCGCCACTGTGCAGAATTAGTGGCATCTGAGGACAGCCAGCCCAACAAGACCCGTATTCCCTAGCCCTTCGTGTAAGGAGGGAGGTGAGTGCCCATGTGCCCACAGGGCCCGGGCTGTGTCCTGCCACACCTGTGCCCCATGGCCAGGGGCCCGAGGCACCCCTGCGACACCTGTCGCATCCAGACCACGGTAGATGGCCGCCTGCGAGGCTGCAGCACGTGCGGCCAGAGAGCCAGACATGGCCCCAGCAGATTGAGTGCGCCTCGCTTACGGCTCTTGAGAGTCCACCGCTGTTTCACGTGAGTCCTCGGCGGACTCCTGCTGGAGGGACCTTGGCTTCCGGGACGCCTCTTTGTGGGAAAGGAAGGGGGTGGCAACGTGACCGGCCCTCACTGGACTGAGCAGTGCCTGTCGTTCCACACTCGCTTAGGAACGGAAGGAGTAGGGTCTGGGTTCGAGTTCTGCCTTGACGTGACCTTGCTTTTCCGCACCTGTCCCTAGACGCAGAGCCCGCCGCAGACGTGGGGACGCGTGCCTGAGGGAAGGCGCCAGGCTGGTGTCCGGGAACGTTCCCGGCAGGTGCGCGGCTGCTGAGCGAACGGCGGGGCCCTTTTGGGGCCAGAGGGCCTGGGTTAGGGAGCGCAGCTGAGGTGCTGCCGCTGGGTGTTTATGGAGCGTGTGGGGCCACAGGGCTTCTGAAGGCGCAGGGGAGCAGGAGGAGAGAGAGCAAAGGCTTTCGTTGGGCCGCTCAGAGCCGGGAAGGAAGCCGGGCGGTGACCGTGGCGGTGCAGCTGGGCACAGCAACCCCAGGGCCACCGCGAGCTGGCAGGTGTGCCCCATGCCCGGCCCTGAAGGTAACACCAGAGGGCACCTGCGTGGCGTTCTTGAGTCGCCCTCGGCGGGTGGAGGTGGGAAGGCGGGTCCCCCAAGCCAGCTCTTGCACAGACACCCCGCAGGGCATTCTCAGCTTGGCCGGTGGCGCCTGCAGCTGGGGAGGGGACAGACACGTGGCTGCTCTGGGACAGCTTCCCGTGCAGAAGGCAGAGGCAGGAAGGACGCTCTTGGTGAACTCGGGAGGCTGATGGTAATGAGGCGTGGACAGAGCAGGAGACAAGCTTCAAGGCCGGGGAAAGGTCCACCCCGCAACCTGATGTGCACTGTCTACATGAGTAAGAACTCAGCCCAGCGTGAGGAAGGTGTCCTTAGTAAGGGGGGGCGACTAGGCCCATTTCAAGGTCCACCGGGAGCCCTTGACCTGACAAAACTCAGGCCTTGTAACCTACAACCCCAGATGCCCAAGCCCGAGGAGCCCGGGGCTTCAGCAATGGGGAGGCAGGGAGCCGAGTTCTGGAGCGATGGTGCTAGTAGGCAGCTGAGGAGAACGCCCGCCCGCTGCTTTTGTCCGCCAGGGGCCTTCGGGGCGGACGATGACCATCTGCCAGGACTGATTCAGGGAACGTGCGTTTTTCCACAACAGCAACAGATGTGCTCATCACAACCTCTTGTTCTCATTTTTATTTTCACCTCATTTGCGGAGATGCTGAAACGTGCCTCGTTTTGAGGCAGGTCTTAGTGGGAAGCAGGATCAGAAAAGAATAGGTTAAAATCCAAAGTCATATGTTGAGATGATACAGTGACAGCCTCCTGTGTCTCGACAGCACCTTAAGAATCAGAATGTGGAGCAAATCCTTGACAGTCCCATCATAACAGAGTTCAGGGGCAGGGTGTCGTGTCACCTAATTGTGGCCTTTGCTAGAATTAGAAACACCAGTCTTGATACTCTATATATAGAGTTGCTTGGAGGCTGGGCACGGTGGCACATGCCTGTAGGTCGCAACCTAGGAAGCCACGGCCGGGGCCAGGGATCGTAGTTTGAGTCCTGCCTGGGGCATGTAGCAAGACCTAGTCCCAAAAAGATACCTGGGCATGGTGGTGCGCGCCTGTCAGCCCAGCTACCTGGGAAGCTGAGGCTGGGGATCGCTTGAGTCCATGGTACCCCAGGCAACGTGAACCCGTGGTTCCACGGGCAAAAAGAGCGAGACCTAGTCTCAAAAAAAAAAAAAGTTGCTTGGAAATGAGGCTTAATTTGTTAGCAGGTATTTGGCTGAGATCAAGACCACCAGGTTAAATGGACACACTGTCAAATCTTAACATAGTGCCCTGCTACTGGAAAAGGGAAGTGTTAGATGCAAGTTGTTTTCCCATTTAAAAATATCTGTGACTATTAATGATTTGCATGTAGAAGTCTGAAAAAGCAAAATACAGAAACCTGGGGTTTCTATTCCTCTTTATTACAAGACCAATGATGTAGTGCCTATTTTTTGGTTATACAGAATGACCCAGATGTGTCTAGATCACTTGAGCAATTTGTGGTTGCATGTCTGCTTCAAGGCTTTTTTTGTTGATTTTTTTTTCTCTTAAAAAAAAAAGCCAGAGTATGTTTCGCCTGCAGTGTCTGTGTCCTTTGCTCTTTTTACTTTGATCTGAAATGCTGATACCCAGTATCTTGTTACTAGCACAGGGGAGAAAGGGAAGACTTCTTAATAAACTAATATTTTTGGGTGCACGGGGTTTGATTTTTTTTGATCTCTAATGAAATGTTTAAAATCTACTTCCAGTTCCATATTTACACTTAACTTCATGGAAACTTCTTACTGGGTATGTTATATCAACAAACACCATAAAATGAAAATAAGTCTCTGTTAAGACTATTTTAGGCAAAGTTTCAGTGTAATGAGTGGCAATTTTGAATTTACAACTCTTGTAATGGGGTTAATTTCAGTCAGTACTTGTCTGGTCTAGTAATTAACTTGAACATACATATTTCTATTCAGTGGTTACCCTAATTTTATTGTAATTGCATGAAATAAGCATTTGCTTAAAATTTAAACATGCTTGGTGAAACTCTGAAATGTGTGTAGAATTCAAATCATAACCAAATGTATTAACGACACCCGTTTTTAATTTGAATCAGCTTTCCAGAAAGGAGTTTTTTTTTTTTTAACACCATAATTGTGACATCACATGGAGGCTCTCGCGGGTAAAAAACGGCCCGTAGTTTTGACAAAGGGGCTGAGATAAATTGACGCCCTAGCCACCCTTTGATTCTGCCATTCAGTCACTCGGGAAAACCCGCTAACCCAGAGTCAGCGCAGCTTTGAGAGCTTGTGTATCTTACGTCACTCACTCCAGGCCATTTACTCGGTGGCGTAATAACTACGTTCTTCCTGGATGGCAGTTTGGTCTTAACTGTTGACACTTAAATGTGCGCCTTTTGCCTAAGCATCAGCCTTTATCTCGCAGTCGTGCGGAAGGCAGCTCATGGGGGATGTGCGTGCTTTCCTGGGTCACTGCTTTTCCACCTCTTAAGAGCTGTTTCCAGCAGCGGAGACTCCGGAACCCCAAAGGCTCCCCCAGACTTCCCGTGAGCACTGAGCTGTTTGACTGGCTGCGGACGGGGGCTCGGAACGCAGGCAACGCCACCTGCTCCCTGCAGAACGAAAGCTGGGTGAGTGGGTTCTGCTTTGGCATTGCAATACCGGGCATTCTCTGGCCTGCGGCGCCGCTGGCCCTCTCTGCTGCCGCCTGGACCTGTGCTCGGTCAACTGGCCCCCGCCCCTGCTCAAGAACCACCTCGACGCCGGTCCCCTGCGCTGCCGCGCCGCGCCACCTTTTGTACCAGAAATGTCCGACTATTTCTGCATTCTCACCGAGGCTGCTTCGGCTGCCTGACGGTCCTCCGCTGCTGACATGTGAGTTCTTGTTGCCAGAGTAAAGATCTCATTTCCAGAACTGTCCGAGCACTGTGTTTCCTGGTCGCCTCCCCGTCCACCCGCCTTCCGCCCACGCAGCCTGGCGGTGCAGACTCCGGGCGCCCAACGCCTTACCTGCCTGGACAGGAAGCCCCGCCCCCCGGCCGGCAGGGCTCTACCCACCGGCCGGCAGGCACCGCCCCCGGCCGGCAGGGACCCGCCCCCCGGTCGCCAGGCCCCGCCCCCGGAAGCCCCGCCCCGTTCGCCAGGGCCCCAGACTCGGCCGCCAGGGCCCCGCCCCTTGCCAGCAGGCCCCGCCCCCGGCCGCCAGGGCCCCGCCCCCCGGCCTCCATGGCGGGGGGGTCCTCTCTACCCGGAAGCACCGAGTCGTAGTCTCCTGCGCTGCCGCGACTCGGGCGGCGTGTACCGCGGGGGTGTGGAGGGGGCGTGGCCCGCGCCGGGGCGTGGAGGGTCCGAGGCGCGTGCGCAGGCGTGGTGGGGGCGTCATGGCGACGCGCAGGGGCGCGTGCGCCGAGTCGTGCAGGGGGCGTGGCACCCCAGGCGCACGCGCGGATTGGGCCTACGACGCTCAGGGGCGCGTGCGCGGGGCTGCGCAGGGGGCGTGGCGGCCCCGGGGCGCATGCGCGGGCGTGTGCGCTCCGGGTAGTCGCGGCCGCTGACAGGGCGGCCATGGCAGCCACGTTCTTCGGGGAGGTGGTGAGGGCGCCGTGCCGCGCCGGCACCGAGGACGAGGAAGAGGAGGAGGAGGAAGGACGGAGGGAGACGCCCGAGGACCGGGAGGTCAGGCGGCAGCTGGCGCGCAAGAGGTGAGGCCCTCGAGGTGGTCGCGGGCGGCCGCGCTGGGCGGGCGGGCCCGGCGCCCCGTCGCGGCCCGGAGCGCGGCCGCCGAGCTTCCCGCGGGCCTGACTCGTGGGGCCAACGGCGCCGCCGCCCCGGAGCAGGCGTCAGCGCGGGAGGCCTCGCGGGGGGCTCGGAGCGCCGGGCGCCGCAGCCGTCGGCCCCACGCGCGGGCGGGAGGGCGCGCCTGGGGGCCTGAGGAGACCTGGGCGGTCGTCTGGTCCCGGGAGGAGGGGACCGTGGCGGGTCGGCTCCAGGATGCGCGCCGCTCTGAGGAGCCGGGCTCCGTCTGTGGCGGCGGCTGAGGTGTGGGGGCTGAGGCGGGACGGCTGAGGCGGGACTGCTGAGGTGGGACTGCTGAGGAGGCGGCTGAGGCGGGGGCTGAGGTGTGGGGGCTGAGGTGGCGCCTGAGGTGGCGCCTGAGGTGGCGCCTGAGGTGGCGCCTGAGGTGGGAGCGACACCAGTCCCCAGAGTCTGCTTCTGCAGCTCGACACGCAACGCGGGCACCGGTGCCTCGCCGTGTCCCTCAGCGGCGCGGTGCGTTGCGGCGAAAGCCAGAGTACTCTGCTTTTCCTGCTGACGGCAAGCTCCCGCCGGGGCCGCGGCCCCCTCTGAGGGTAGTAGGTTTCCTTTTCCTCTGCCGGGAACCCTC
>PVHY01013095.1:0-42310 GCA_004024945.1 Uropsilus gracilis | reverse complement strand
TATATATATATATATATATATATATATATATATATGTATGTATATATATATATATATCCACAATAGAACAATATTCACCAGCCACCATGGAAGACTGTGTGGAGGACCCTCAAACAATTGAAAGTGGACTTACCATTCGACCCAGCAATCCCACTACTAGGAATCTACCCATAGGGCATGAAAACATTAATTCAAAAGGACACATGTACGCACATGTTCATTGCAACCCTGTTTACAGTTGCAAAGAACTGGAAACAAACCAAATGCTCCAAAACAGATGATTGGCTAAAAAAATGTGGTACATATACACAATGGAATACTACGCATCCATCAAGGAGGACAAACACATGTCATTTGCAGCAACCTGGATGGAACTAGAAAGACTCGTATTAGCAGAAATAAGTCAAAAAGAAAAAGAGAAGTACAGGGTGGTCTCACTTATATGATGGATATAGGGAAAAACAAATAAATAAGAAAGAATGAAAACAACCAATGGGACTGAACCATGGAGTGGGAGAGGAGGAGGGGAAAGAAGGTGGGGGAGGTGAAGAGCACAAAAGATCAGGATAGTTAACAAATGTTAGTGAAGTGGGAAAGCCCCAGGGTACACAATAATGGACTAATGTAATATAAATATAAATACACATATATATGCAAAAATATAAAAAAGAAAAAAAAAACACACATTTGCCAGATACCAGAAGAGAACAATGGGCCAAACAACCAACAATTGAACATTAACTTAACCAACCAACAAATCGCAGAAAAATGGGAGATGGAGTGACTGGAGGGGGGATACGGAGGGGAGATACGGAGGGAGGAGGAGGCATCAATTAATGCACAAATGTGACAAATCAATAAAATGAATTTTTCAAATAGAAAAAAAAAGAACTCATACAATCTAACAAAAACAAAGCAAAAAGCCTACTCAAAAAAAATGGGAGAAGAACTGAAAAGACACTTCTCCAAAGGGGAAATACAAATTCCAATAGGCAATGAAAAAACGCTCATCATCACTAATAATCAGGGAAATGCAAATGAAAATGACAATGGGACACCATCTTATACCAGTAAGAATGGCCCATATCCCAAAAAATGGGCAGCAACTGTACTGGATACTGACAGTAAGGAACTCTCTTACACTGCTGGTGGATTGCAAACTTGTGCAATTGCTATGGAAGGTTATGTGAAGAATCTTCAAACTATTGAAAATGGAACTACTGTTGGGACCAACAATCCCACTACTGGAAATCTACCCAAAGGATAAAAAGACACTAATTCAAAAGGACACCCATACTCAGATGTTTTTTGCAGCACTATTTACAGGACTCAGCATATGTAAACAACCCAAATATCCCAAAACTGACAAATGGTTGAAAAACATGTGGTATATTTAAACCCAATGGAATTTCTTCTGCAATCAAAATTGACAATTATGAGGTATTAAGTAAAAAAAAAAAGACAGAAATCATATTATCTCACCTATAGGTGGGATATAGGAATAACAAAAAAAAAAGGCCAAGAAAAAGTTGAAATAAGCTAACAGTGGAGCTGGAGCAGGCAGTAAGGGAGGGGCAGAGGAAGAGAGAAACCAGGGAACAAAGGAGCACAAGAAGATTGAGATGAAGGTTCACAGGTGATAGGGTGGTGGAAGAACCCTAAGGAATGTGATGATGTTATACACACACACACACACACATATATGCACACAAATATATATACATAAATATGTAAACAACAGTATGATTAATAAAAAAATAAAATTTAAAAAATTTTTCAACTTTTCACAGATAACCAAATCACTGAAAAACCTGAAACCAAAAGAAAATGCAAGAACCCTGGAATCAAAACCTGAAACACTTACTAGGAGGTGAAAATTAATTTTCAGAATCAGATCCTGCCAACTAACAATGGAATGTTAGTTTTCAAAAAAAATTCCTATTTGATTACTCTATTTACATATTTGTATTGATTGATCGATCAGTCATAGTGTAGAATTGCTCTAATCATCAGCAGTCTTGGGGAGCTGTAGCTGTCTGCTATAGGTCTAACTTGAGGCAGTGAAGTCTGGTTTCCCTGCAACCATTGAAATGGTGAAGGACAATACCAGAATTCCAGAAACCAGAGGTGAGATTGTCAAGGAGTTCTAGGAGATATAGTCGTCCCATCGTGCATCTCTTGATAAAGCTATTATACATGGCTCTTTGGTTTCAAAAGAGACATCTTCTTGGTAAAACTCTCAACTTTATAGAACAGGCCAAAGGTGCCATGGCAGGGCTTTTAAACATGACCAAAAAAAAAAAACTACATTAAATATTTATAGTTTGTTCACTTGTAAATTTCCATACAGAGAAAGATCAGTTCTTTTGAATACAGAGCTTTTGAGCTATCCTTTGTAATCTGAAGAACTAAACAAATGCATTTAAGAGTTTGGGAGGAGGTAGTGGGAAAAGGGAAGAAAAGGGGAGCCCCCAGAACTGGGTGAACTGACATGAGAAGAATATTTTTAAGAGAGAAAGAAAAGAAGCTGGAAGTATAGCTGGGATGTGTGGTACTTTGGGAAAGGGTGAATGAAAAGGAGCTTTTGAGACAGTTCTTCTCTATAGACAATGTAATTCCTTGTTGACCATTCCCTCAAGAAAATTTCAAATCAATATTGCTTTTTCTTTTGAAGCATTTTCACAGATTTGAAATCGGCCTAAGGCTGGAGGAAGAATATCTGGTTTTATCCAAGTTTCTTAGAGACTTCTGCCAACCTTTCAGATGTGTGTATATTTGCACGCATGTATGTGTGTGCTTTGTGCGCATATGTTCATGTGTCTGTGTATGCAACGCACTTGCTAAGATTTTGTGGATTTACATCTGTGAGCTCACCAAATATCTTTTATATTCCAAATCACACACTCTGTCCCAACTTTCTACTTCAGCTACTTCTCCAACAGCTATATTCTTGCTTTTGACCCTCATAGGACTTTGGCAGGAAATACCAGTTTTAGTTAAGCCAACCCACAGATGAGGAAAGTGAATCAAATGAGGTTATGAATGAGGGGGTAAGTAAAAAGAAAATTAAGGGGAAAATTTGAGAATTTCCTTTTCTCCAACTTTTCTGTTATGCCACTTATTTCATCAGCTAAAACTTACACTATAAATATTAAAATTCCAGCCAAGGTAGCCAGCCTCCTCTCGAAAACTTCCAATGTTCTCCCACTACGCCAGATAACTTGGTCAATTAGCATTCTATGTGACACAAATACTCTGTTGTGGGACTGACTGCATCTCCTTGAGACACACACAGCCCTTTAGCTTTCATTCCATCTTCATTTCCCTGCCTCGGTGAAAACTGTTGTTGATGTAGCACCCTCAGACTCCTTTTAATTCTCAGATTGATCTGGACGATGTTGAAGCAGACTTGTCAAATTCAGATTATGTATCGGGTCTCAAAGTGAGCCTCTGGGACTCTTCAGAACAGTTGGTGTCAAGTAGAATATGATGAAACCCTGTAAGAACTAAATAGGGGGAAAAGCATTGCAGCTAGGTCAGAGCAGGAGGGAAAACAGGAGTATTTCATGGGAGAGAAAAGGAGAGAAATGACCACAGATATAAAATCCAAATATTGGTGCTGGCATTACTTAACTTCTAACTGCAAAATATATTGATATAGACAAGAAAAAAGTGTACCAGTTCAACTTTGTCAGTTTTGTTATTCCCATATTAACACATATAGTTTTACATATAATATGCATGGCTGCTTTGTTCAAAATATAGAGAGAATAATTAGCAATGATGATAGTTCCATAGAAAGCTCATGCTTTCAAAATATATTATTTATCTGATTGGGAATTAGGATTTATCTTTTTACATGTTAACATTAGAAAATTATGTATTTTAACTATAAAATCCCCCAATAGCATTAGGGATGGAAGGAAAAGAAAAACAAAGGCTAATAACTAAGCTCCTACAATGTATTCATATCTTGCTTTCTTTGGCAACAAACTTAGAAGCAGGTCTTAAGGTATACCTTAAGGTATACACTACAAGGTTAAGGAGAGTGAACTATGTACCCATCAATTCTTAAGTAGGAAATGGTAGCTCTAAGGTTGAACTAGGTGTGTTTCATTCAAAACTGATGTGTCATCAATTGAGCTTGGCACCTGGCATCAGCAAACCTCACCAAATAGCAATCAAATAGAAATTTGTACACAATATATTTTTTTCTTACATATAAAGAAATGTTTAAAAAAAATGAAAGATATATCTTGGCAGGATTGTTACGGAAAAAAGTTTATCTCTGGAAAAGTACAAAAACTTGAATTCTTCCTATTTTCATTAGAAAATGACTGAAAGACATTAATTTATTAAGGCTCGGTGATTATATGTTTATTTTTTCAACAAGCAGAGGTATAAAAAGTTAGAAGTTAGAAAGGAAGTGAGAAGAAATTTCACATTATCTTTCAAAAGAAAAGAGGTTGTCTTCTACTGATTAAAGAAGAATGACAATATCAAAATAAAGCCTGTCATTCTTCTCACTTCCGCTTGAATGCTGCTATCAGTCATTCAGTTTCATAGACAAACGGGTTTATTTCCATGAATGGCACCTGTGGTAGTTTATAGTAACTTTGGATTCTTCTCACATATTTTTAAACCTCCTGGTGTTATTTGAAGATGCTGCTTTTGTTTTTAGGACAGCCTCATAAAATGCTACAGTTTACCATTCAACTTTTTGTTTGAATGGCATTTGAATCTAAGGGATAAAAGTCTGTAATGATATATAAAATCTAAATATTTTGCTTGACAGAGAGCAAGGGAGGGGGAAGGGTAAATTTGGGGAAAGATGGGTACAGGAGATTAAGGGAATGGTTCTTGGCTCACAAGGTAGTGGGAGAACCTCAGGGTATAAAACAATGTAAATGTATGTGTGCGCACACATAATCAATTTAAAATAAATTTAAAAAATTTTTAAAGCACTCCCCTTTGATGCCAGGGCTTCTTCCAAATTCTCAGAGGAGAATTTGGAATTATCTACATTAATTAATCTACATACGTTAATCTACATACATTAATCTACATATCTCAGAATTATCTACATGTTCTTCCCATTTCCATCACACCCAGTTCATGTAGGGGTAAGGCAAAAATCCTACCATGCTAGAAAAACTGCTCCTTCACCTCAGTTCTGAATAGCACCTCAAGAATGGTCACACTTATATGTGGGTTATGGGGGAAGGAAATAAAGGATTATTTTGCTTGAGCTTGACTTAAGCAAAGGCCACCTGTTGATTTATACTGTAATTAAATTGACAGGCTCTGAACTCAGACTTAGGAGGGTTAAATCAAAGTTTTGCCATAGGCTAATTATGTGAATTAAAACCACTAAACATTTTATGCATCATCTTAACTTCCTAATCTTTAAAAAGGGAGAAAGGAATTAATAATAACAATACCTATATGTCTCATAGATTGTATTATTATAGGAATAAAATATTAAATGTTTGAAAAGCATTTAATAAAGTGTCAAATGATAATCAAAGTGAACATCTACTTATTTTCTCTATTATTCAGTCAGTCAACCATTAAAATACTCAAAGGAGTTTAAGAAAAGAGAAATAAAAAATCCGCTTTGGAAATGCTTAGTGTCTCTGTGTGAAGACCAGATTCTTGTCCTTTTAGTAAGTCCATTATGTGTGTTTCTCAACATAATTCATTTCCACTGAAATTGGTTCACAAGAGTATGGAAGAATATTCACCAATATCATTTCAGATGAAATTAAATTGAGTAACACAAGTGATGACACAAAGTAAATGGGGTAAGGATTCTGCATATTAATATAGCCTCCAACTTCTGCATCAGAGAAAATTCAATGAACTTGTTCAAGTTCAATTAACCTCCACATAAGGAATCATTTCTTTCATATTTAAAAAATGAGGGGAAAATCCCACAATAACATCATTCCTAAGGGATATAAATCATAAGGTTAAAGCAAAAGGGAGACTTATTTAGAAAATCTGGACTAGGACTGTGTTAGTTCTGGAAGTCTGGGAGACTCACTGTAAAGGTATTGACCGATGCAGTTCCAAGAAGCTTTCTTATGTCTGCAGCCCACTACCACTGTATGGGGTCCTCATACCTGGAGCAAGAAAGCTCTGGTGTCTAACTCT
This sequence comes from Uropsilus gracilis, assembly GCA_004024945.1. Lineage (NCBI taxonomy): Eukaryota > Metazoa > Chordata > Mammalia > Eulipotyphla > Talpidae > Uropsilus > Uropsilus gracilis. Next base: position 36,154 of record PVHY01013095.1, on the reverse strand, counting down.
TTATAAATCTGCCTGCCCTGCGGAATTAGGATTCCATGCTCATGATCTCCTTTCCCTTTAACTACCTCCTAAGTGTCAAATTGCAAGCAGTCATCTTTGGAATTAGTGTTTCAACATATGAATTTTGAGGGCGACACAATTCAGTCAATAACAAGGACACTGTTGTGAAAAAAAATGATTAGAAATCAAATATGTATGCTACAGGAGGGAATGAAAAAGGCATAGGCTTTTGAGAGTGGAGTGGGTAATCAGAAGCAACAGAGATGAGCAAATAATAACAGAAAATTTAAAATGCAGTGGCAATACTGAAATATTTAATCTAGAGACTTTTAATTACCTTACTAAGTTACTTGGGTAGATCAGCTATTCCTAAAGCCTTCAATCTAACAGGATATTAGTATGACTAATGCCTTTTCCTTAATATCTAGTGGTTAGTTTACTTGCAGATTTTCTAGAGAATTTCAGAAATAATTTTGAAAACATTATTTGGTGTATAGAAAGTGAAAACATAATAGTAAGTAGATAAATAAAAAGGGACAAAGAAGGAAGCTAGCAAGGTATGGAAAAGTCTAGGAAAAATCAAGATGAAAAAACACATGTGTTATGAAGAAATTTAGGAAATTAGTTTTTAAAAAAGTAAAATTTAAGTAAATGATTACCAGAAAAAGGCAAATGTCAATTTCAGACCAGCACTTACAGCTTTAACAAATGTTATGATTTAAATAATGTTACTATCTAAATAATGAGAGTCAAGAGAATGAAAATGTAAGGAATTATAATATTTCAACTAATTGTTTCACAGTATTTTAATAAAATCTTGATGTTTTATTCTGTAAATTATTTTAGTTTATAGCTCCCATCTTTCATTGCTTTTTAATCCTGCAGTATGATGTGAGCAAATTGTCTTCCAAAGACATTTGTGGATTGTTCAAGTCAATAAACATTGATTGTGACCTTACTACCTACCAGAAACTATCTAGTTGTTGAAGATATATAGATAAATGTGGCTTAGTTCTGACCTCAAATGATTTTCATCCTATTTTAAGAGAAATACATTACAGACATCCAATATTTATTTCTGAAATAGAAGTAAAAAATCATCTAAAGATATGGAGAAATGTTGAAGGACAGAGTTCTTTTGTGGACAAAGATGAATTTTTAAAATGAAATTATAATGGTCATTTGAATTTATTAAACTGAGTCATCATTCTGCATACTAGTGTCAAGAGATATTCAAGATCTTCCAAATTCTGGAATTTTTCTTCCAATTAGTCAACGGTTATATTCTTTCCTCCTATCATGAACTCTATACATCACATTATTTGACAGTAGAGAATACAAAGAAATAACTGGCAAAGAATCAGAGTGGATGTGGGGCACAGACTCTCTAGTTGCCAGAGAATTTTAGTTCTTAGTCTAGGGTTCTATAGTCTAGAAATTGGGAGTGGCTATCTTTCTAGTTTATTCTTTTCCTTTACTTCAAAAAAGTGTTAGGATGAAACTCAGAACTAGACAGATGGCAGAATCCCATACACTATTTATATGTACAAATTCAATCCACTTTCCCTTTCATTTCTCCTGTGAAAGAACTAACCAAAAATCTACAAATCCATTTTATAAGTGCAATAGCAGTCAGACACTAAGAGCAGGCAGTAAGATCACCTAATTTAAGCAATTATAAAGATACTTCATAAATCCATCCCCTTTCCAACAAGCTCTATCAGATCATTTTTGCCCAAGAGTCTCATAAAAAATGAACGTGCTTCCAGAGTCCTCTGACACAACTCAGCTTTATAACTCTTCTTCAGAATTTTGACTGAAGCTTTTCAACAGCCTTGGCTAAGCCACCAGATGGGTTTGAAAGAATGTCATTACAAAGTCCTTATGTGAGTTGGCAAATAGATGTCAACAAAGGCTCTGTGCTTTATCCAGACCAGCTCCTACCGAGAAGCCCAAAGTCTGAGTCTCAGTGCAGAAATATTTTTCAGATAAAAATATTTCCCCACTGAGCTTTGTAGATCTGCACTCTCTTGCTTGCTCTCTCATGCACTCTCTCTTTTTTTTTAAGGAAGACATAAGATATTTAAACTTCGACCTCATAAGAATAAAATATTTCAAAGGCATGACAGATTCAAAAGGCACCCTGTACAACAGAGGCTAAATCAAAGAACTTGAACAATAACAGTTCTTCGGGGAGATGGAAACCTCTGTTTCCTTGAAGCTCTACATATTTGTGTATATTTTTTCCCTTTTGTGTACTCTTTTGTCTTATATTTTGTTACATGAAACAGATGGTGGGTCCTTCCTCTGAGAAAAGAAATCAGCGTGACCATTACCAGCACTGTTGGAAGGTTTTGTCTTGTGGATTGCAGCAGTTCCCCACCTGAAACTGAGTTTGCAGAAAGCAGGGCACAAGCATTTCCAGGAGGAAACCTTTGAAGTTATATCTGTGTAGGGCAGGCCACCTGGGTTGCAGAATGGCCCATCTGTTCATGTTGGCAGGCTCCAGAAGAGGCAGGAATGACTACTGCTAAATTGAATGTTCCACACAGCCACCATGATCATTGAGAGGGGAAGACCAAATGGCTCGCCCATGCTGTGGCCCATCCATGTGAGAACACTGACGCTGTGGAGGAGAGCAGGCAAGGCAGATGTCCTCAACAGGGAAGAACAAGCAGCATATTCGCAAACGATGCTTCCAGTCATATTTGACTTGGAGGGGGTGGGGAAATGGAGAACACAGAGAGTGGACTGAGTTGAGAAGGGGTGGCTGAGATGCCATTAACATGTTTGTGCTATTTTGATATGTTTTTTAGTAATTAATAATGTGTGTGATGTACCCCTCCTTTCCTCAAATCCAGAGGGAAATTCTAAATTCCACCTTAATCAAGAGGTGATTTTTTCCTTTCAGGTCCTTATTTCTCAAGAAAATACCTGGGCTTCCATTCCCTGTAGAAGGGTGTATGCAACTCTCCAGTATTGCTAGGTGGCAAGGCTGGCAACAGGAATTGGTATGGGGAGGGATTAGGAGGTATTAAGTTTGGGGGTAGGGATCCACATTAGAGGTTAGTTCAGGGGATCTGATTACCTTCTACATTTTTCCTTTATCCTCCAGATAAAAAGAATCTTCTCACCTCTCCCCTTCAAGGACTCAGAGCCCTCAGCCCCATACTTCAAATAGATTTTATTCCCTCCCCCTTTTTTCAGTCTCATTATTATCTAGACTTTGAGAAAGGAAACACTTTGCCAACTTAGATTCATTTCAAATCTTTCATTTCACCCCTTAAGGCAAAGATTTCTCTGAATATTTGTTTCTACCTTTGTACAAAATGACTCACAAGCATCCACCATCCTGGACAGCAGTGTTGAGATAAATTTCTCGGCCCAAGATGGAGTTGCAGCTGGTAAGAAGGCCATATAGCAAAGAGACATTCAGATGACCTTCACGTCCTTGTAAATCCTCATTTGACTAAAAATGAAGTATGAACAGTCAGTCCATCCCCAAATGTCAAACCAACACTGAACAACATGTTTATTTCCTTGTTCCTTGCTCATTTTCTACTTTTCTCTTCTTTGTTCTATTTCATTATAGTATAAAACTTTCCTGCCTTCTATCCCATTTTGCAGTTTTCTGAACTTTAAAGAATAGAAATTGCTCACTTCCTGAGGAGTGAAAATTTGTCAGCATCACCTGAATTATCTTCTTTAACTATTTGCAATACTTATATATTTTATATATTTTACTCATATATATATACATGTATATAGTTTATATGTATATTTCTTTATGTACGCATAGATGTACACCTATATGCACATGTGAAAGAATGAGTATAACTTTTTAGATACATTATATTTTGCTCATAATATACATACTATGCATATGTATTTATTTGTTGGTGTGGTCCGTGTTTATCTATCTAGCCAAGTCTGTTCAGCTGAAGGAGCTGAAGTGGTGAAGTGGTGGCCTGTGCCATACATGGACTATAAAATGAAATGGTGTGAATGGTAGCAGAATATGCTACCGTAAAATATTCCTCTTTGGCATTAGGATTATTTTGAGTGATCATTTTAATAAGCAAAAGACTCAGAAGAAGCTATAAAGACAAAGCAGGATTTCCCTTTTGTAAAGGAAATTTCCATTTGTAAAGGAATGACCATTTTTAAAGATGTGCTCCTCCTAGTTCCTCAAAGAAAAGGATAAGGAAGTCTCAAGAAACTTACCAATGGAAAAGGCACCTGACATTTAAATCTGCATAACAAACCTTATCTTTTTCTATAGTCATGCAGCCCTTAAAGATGAGGAGGCATTTGTATTCACAGTTTGATTTCATGACATTCAGTCATTTGACTATCAAATCATTCAGTGTAGTGACACAAACCTAGAGACAGTCTATTGCACACTGCAGTCACATGGTGCAGGCTACAGAAACACCAGTGTGAGATGTGGTCTGCCATTTCCCAAGATGTTTTGGCTGTATCATACTTTTCCTGGGAACTTCCTATAACTGGCTTCCTTCTACCACACTCTTCTTTTTAGAGGGTATAGCTCAGGCATAGAGCATTTGACAGCACAATGTTCTTTATGCTTTAGCTGAAGATGGTTATTTAGGTGGTAGCTTGGGTCATCTCAGGAAGTTTATTCACCTTTCCTAGTTATCTCCTATATGTATATGAGGTATACACATTAATAAACTTCCATTTGTTTTTCTCTTGATAATCTATCTTTTATAACGGTGTCTCGGTCATTCGTGTAAAAGGCTAGTGGAAAAATTATTTTTTCTCCCTGCAAGTAAATATCAATATTATGAAATACTTCCATTTCTTTTGATCCAACAGAACTATAATAAGGCAATAATTTTTCAAAGTAATATATTTATAAGCTTCCTGAACATAGAGATCAAATTTCTCCTATTTACTAGTGTAATTGCCAATTTTAGCACAGTGCCTGGCACATAGATGTTCAAAGACACTTTACTGGAGTGGGAAAGGTATGCAGATAGAACTGTCATTCCTGTTTCCTAGCTTATGTTTTCTGATGTGAACATAAGCTAAAGTTATTCCTTAGTTTTAAGACACAGCATTGGATAGATGCATATATTCACTTACACATGGATAGATATTTCAGTGTTCTCTGAGTAATGTAGTATATTAGCTACTTGCAGTCTTATTTCTGTAATTAACCTGTTGATAAATAGTAGGAGTATGTAAGGGTTGAATATCTCATTATTTAGTTGCCTATGTGAACACAGAACCTACTTTACTTTGCACAGCAACAGAGAAAATGACTTTCTTTTACTCTTTTCTCTTTCTATGTTGTCAAAAGATATTTTCCTTACCTTTGTGTATTTTATATACTCTTATAACAAGACTTTTATGAAGACTTTTATGGATGCAGAGTCAGTGGAAGACTATAAAATTGCTGGCTCTTATTATTGAAAAAGGAGACAATTCTTGCCAGGACAAATTTTTCTCTAAGCCTGAGAAAGGTTTGGCTTAGAAAAAAATACCAGAGTCTATCTAGAAAAAGATGAAGAAGAATGATATTTCTATTCAGAACATCTTGGAATACTATAATTCTTCTGTTGAGGAGAAAATACAACCAGCTCTTACCCCAGTTATCGTTTAAGCAGCTTCCCATTTGTTTTGTTATCTTTATTTGATCTTTCAGGAACACCCTAGCTTTACATGTGTGCTACTCATTGACTTTCAGAGTGTGTTGTCATTTCAGTGGAGCTCCAGAAGCACAAATAAAATTTGTTATTGAGAGAAAATAATGTTTACTGACAACATTCTAGATAGACAACATTTATATACATTACACAGCATGGATTTTGTAGACATAATTACATATATTAGGTTGTACATATATATATCTATACATAGTTCTAACATATTTCTTTCACATACATATTTTTGAGTCAGAAAATTCATGTTTAGTATTGTGTAATCTAAAGGTGAACAATATGTGTATGTGTATACTTAATTCTATAATGTTTTTAATTTTATAAATAAAAATAAAAATTATGTCAACCATATTTAGAACCTTGTAGAAGAGAGGTTAATCAAATGGCTGGGGGATTGAACAGCCATGTGTTCTTAAGGGTTGGGAAAAAATTATTTAGGGAAAACAGAGGAGCCAAATATTTTATCCATATGGGTAGAAGCATCCCTAGCATAACTTCCTTTTTTAAGTAATTTTGAAAATAGTGAGTACACTTTTATTCTAAAGTGGTGAAGTATTCAAATTCTTAGCATGAGGACTTAAGTCAACACCAGACCCTTATGTGTCTATTTCTTCTAAGGTGGTGAGAATAAACATATTGAATCAAATACTGAACTTACCATGTTCTACATCCCACTTTACTGTTCTAGTTCAATAAAGAAAAGATAGAGTTCTGTTTATCTTAACACGTATTTCTTTTCACTTTACAGGTCTGGTTTCTGCTAAATAATGATGCCAATACTCTGTAAAAATGGAATCAATTTTTTCTTTCTCCTAATGAGAGGATACAGTGCAATGCAAATATATTTACTCCTATAGGCTATACCTTAAAATCTTCCATTTCTTTTTCCAGGTTCCACATCAATGAAAGAGGAGTTTTATTTTATGGTGACCAGTTGGACAGAATGACCTTGAAGTTGTTGAGACAAATGGCTTCCTTGATGCCAAAATGTCTAGTTCCAAAGTTTCCTAATAAACTAACATTTCTTTCCCAGGTCCTAGCACAAACCCTTCCCTATAAATACCTAAAGCTCCCCTTCTTCTATTGGCACCATCTCCATAATAGCAATTTTTTCATGTTTCAACACTTGATATTCAGTATTTGGTGTTTCAGCATATAAGGCAAAATTTGACCATCAGTAACAGAAGTAGCTTGAAAAAATGCTGTTATTTTGCTTATTTTCTGCTTTGGTAATCTTTATTAAACAGCAATCTTATTCTACATGAATAATATTAGTTTTGGGAGGATATCATACAATTATTTTTCTAAACTTCATTATGTATCTACTCTCACCTACACTTCCCTGTAACTGTATGAGAATAAACTGGCTCAGGGATTGTGCATTGAATAAGAAGATTTAGCATAATACCAATATTTAAGGATTTGTGTGTGTGTGTGTATGTGTGTGTGTGATACAAAATACTAAAGAGCCCATTTGTTTAAAAGATCTGAAAAGCAGATGACAAGAATCCTATATAATACAATCCTGTGAAAAGATTGCCAAAAATCTCTCCTGAAATTCAAGGATATGTCAATAGAAAGTCTAAGGAAAACACTGGATGCTGTGCTTGCCATCTCAGGAGCAGATTTCCATGGTAGGTCTACTAAGCAGCAAGGACCCATGTGCCCTTCTCTTTTATGTCTATAAACAGCAATCAGCTAGACTAAATATCAATCAGCCTAATGTCCAAATTAGCAACCAGTCATTCAACAAGCAATAAAAGCATACTTTTCCCACAAAGTCCCACAGAATCCTCCATATCTATATTTTTAATGATGTTGAGATAGGCAAAAGTACAAATTTACACAGAATCACTCAATTATAAATGTCATTTTTGCAAGTCATTCAAGGGTAGTTCTAGAGCTCAAGGTCAGTAATAAGAATGGGAAAACAACAGTGATATGAAAAAGGGGAAAACTTCAAATGGCACTGACTGTAAGAAATAATTTTTGCATGTGGAAAAAAAAATCCAGAAATCAAACACTTTAGTTTTTTAAGAATTCTAGGATGGGAGAACACAACTTCTCTAAAGGCAATAATTCTCTCAGTGACATATTCTAACCTCATAAAACAAACTTGGAAGTATCTCTTGCATCACGGTTTGTTTCTTAGTACCATCCATCATACCAGTACAACCTGACCATAAATTCCTCCAAATAGTCTATGTTAAAGATTACAAAAACCCTCACAACTCTGAGAAGAGGCAGTTTTAAATGATTTTTGAATTATTTTATTCAAAATGCTTGAAATGACATGCTTCTCTTTATTTTTCTAAGTTCAAGTAAAAAAATATATAGAATATGAGTAATATTAACTATTTTGAAGACTCTAAGTGAATCAAAGAATTCTTTATTCACAAATGACTCTTTACCTATGAAATTAAGTAGCACTGCCATGTAAGTGTTGTCCAATTTTTTTTAAATTTTATATGGAAGTATGTCATTTCCCATATGTTCTCTTTCAGAAGTAGTAAAAAAATCTCCTTTTCTCCAAGAATCTTACTTATTGCCATATTTTCTTAAAAGGAGAAAACAGCATTCATTTTAAAAGAACTAAAAAGTAAACAGAAATGTGTATCTTTTAAATGCTTACTATTTAAAATTAGAATTTATACTTGAATACTTGAACTTGAGTTATAATTAGAACTTGAGTTCTTTAACAAGTCATCTCATTTAAAACATTGGATTATTTAGTCATGGTTTCTACCACTGCAGCATCTGCATTGATTCAACTAATGCTTATGAATAATTATTATGGTCTAAAAACCATGTAAGTTCCTGAGAAAACACTAGTGGGGAAAAAACCATGAGTTTCTGGAAAGTAAAATGATCATTAATTCAGTAAATAATGCTATCCAACTCTGGAATTTGACCAGAACACTATGGAGACAATAACTATAAGGTAGAAAAAAAAATCTGCCAAAAAAAAAAAAAAAAGAAGGCAGTGGTCAACTATGATACTGAAATAAAATGGTATCAGGGATGCAGTGCTATTTTTAGTTGGGTTCCCAGTTCTATTCACATAATAGTCTCACAGTAATACTTCCTGTTTAGATGACTAGAAAGAGATGGCAGACAGATTTATAACTAAATGAGAAATAACAAAATGTTCAAACCAGTATTTACCATTCTTATTTGAAATGAAGAAATATAATGTCAAATAAAAGTGAAAGGATTTGCCTAAAGTGATAATGGTTATTTTTAAACTGAAATTTTCATCCAACAAAGCTGCTGTACTTGTTGCTTCTTTAAAGGCAGAAAGAAACAGACCTTTGATTTAAGGCCTAATCAAAACTGGGATTAAATGATCATTCCCACTGGGTCTCTACCTTTTAAGAAAGATCTCTGCCCTCTATAGAACTTTGTATATTTTCTGTTTCTAAAATTCTGTAAAACAAGGTGATTTTCTATAGGAATATCTATCTCCAGGTAGTCAACATTACATAAATATTCCTGAACCAAAAACTTTATTTTCAGAGTCAACATGTCCTTTCTTGGCAAATAAAGACCTTACTGTTTAATGAAACTTCCTTGTAGGAAATCAAGCTTTGCAGAAATTTTACCATCCTTCTACAGCATTCCTATCCATTACATAACCATGCCTGCGATTTTGCAGTTTTCAATAGTGCCTGAAATGTAATTACTGCTCCATAAATGTTTGTTGAATCTTGACCAATTGAAAATAACACATATATTCCCCAAATCTCAGGAAACACAAATATACTCACTGACTCTTATTGAATTACATAGAACAATAATTCTATGTATTATTTGCTTACCTGACTGCAACAAAACTTATAATTTCTGATCTTTATTTCAGAAGACTTCATGTCATACTCATACCCTAGGCGTTGGAAACCATTCACCCACTGTTTTCTAGGAATCAACAAAACCAGATGCCTTTGAATCAGGTAATGAAGTTACAAGCTCAGCAGATAATGGAAAATCAGGTCTTTGATATAAATACTACTGTCTTTCAAAGATAGGGTTTTCATTTTCATCCTGTTTCAGGGCAGGAAAGTCTGCCAAATTCTTAGAGAATACCAGCCCATGTATGCAATCGACCTCTGCATCAGAAGAAAGCAGATGCAAAGGCACCATGCTTTGTGTCAATCAAGTGCCCCAGTAACTGTGCTCCCAAGGTGATGGTGAATGTTCCAGTTAGTGGGCAGCTTAATGGTTCTGGCTCAAGTCCATGTGACTAGAGGTCCACAAGCTTCCAAACTTTAGAAATGTTGTTAAAATCTTGACACTAACTCTCCTAATGACTGATTAAATAATTGCAATTGATTCAAATATGATATTACAATTTCACAAGTCCCTCTTTTAGTCAGGAACATATGCTACATATTGGCAGAATAGGAGTATTTTGACTTTATTCCAAAACATGTCCTACACACATACCAATTTTGTTAGATAAAAGTTTAGTGTACAAAGAAGAAATAGATACATTCCTTAGGTTATAGATATTTCCTACCTCATCTATATGAGAAACATCTTACCATGACTATTTTCAAAACTATTTGTGCTTTTTAAAAACTTTTTGCATTTGCTTACACGACATTCCCTCTTGGAGCATGTGTCTGCTTCAAGACCAGGGATAAGGGACAAGCCAAGAGGGAACAATAGTACTTATGATATGAGTACCAATAGTTGAGATTTGATTTCTACCACCTCAATTTATACTTTTTTTCTGGTTTACTTTATTTTTTTATTGTATAGTTGCTGATCCTCATGGAAATACACCACCACACCACACCCCCTCTGGTCACTTTGCCTGCTTTCTTTTTGTTGTTTGTCCATGTTTAGCCCTTTAGTCTTTTTTTCTTTTCTTTTCTGGATCTATTTCCTCTTCCTGGGTGAGTGTGTGATTTCTTGGGACTTGGTAGAGCTGCTGTTTATCTTCCCTGTATGGTCTTTGCCTTGGTAGGCAGAATCCAGCACCTTTGGCTTGTAAGATTGTTTCTTGCTTTCTTGGTGGATCTCATCTCGGTTGTTTTCTGCATCATTTTGTTGCTCCTTCATGTTATGTTTTGGTTCTTTGGCTTTGGGGGCATGACTCCAAGCTGTATTTTTTGGTAGAGGAGCTCTTTGATGGGGACAGCCATCAGCTGATGGTAGGTCTCCAAATTTATGCCACCCCAGCCGGGCAGGACTCAAAAAGAACAAGGCGAGAACCACCTAGCACTGAACTGCGAGAGCAAACAAAGTTAACTACGCCTACAATTCACTGAGGAGCTGTGGACAAAGTCCTGGCACAGAGATGCACTCAATAAGGGCACTGCACACCCTCTTGGCTCAGAGGCAAGAGGCCTGCTGAATGGCAGTGGAACCACATCAATTTATTCTTAAAGTGTGCAAAAAGGTAACTAAGTTTTGTCTTAAAAAAATTGCTTACATTGTCTTATTATCTTCCTCCCATTTAAAATATCGAGATCATATTTGTCAATTTGTTCTTAGAATTTTACAAAAGAAATTCTTTTTCAAATGTGAAGAAAATAGGGGCCAAGCTATTTTTTGTACTGGATAAGAAGAAAAGTAAACAGAATTAGGAAAAAGAGGGAAGAGAAAAAATGCAGCCACATTGGGAATTAGCACTTTGGCATATGAATTGGGATATGGGACATGATTCAACCCAAAATACAAATCACTGGTCAATGGCAAGTAAGGATCTAAGATATTCAGTCCAATAGCCAATGAAAACCTGAATACAACCAATAACTCAGTAGAGTCTTTGATGAGAATGCATATGCTGAGCCAACACCTTGATCACAAACTTATAAGAAACAGTGAAGTAGAGAAGATTCTTGTGCAATAGAACCTGCAAGATGACAAATGTGTGCTGCTTTAAACCATGTGTTTTCATCATAATTTTTGAGATTAGCATTATATAGAGGGCTAATAGAGGGCAGTCAAAAGTCATTTGTGGTGACCAGGAAGCAGAAAAACTCATCACTCAGGAATAAACTAGCTTTACTTGACATCAACCTCCTCTTTCTCCTCAGTATGTATAAAAAACAGGAATTTCAAGAATGTTTAAGAACACATTTTCCAAGGCAAGATAAACCTGAATTCTAAATCCCAATACTTATTGGTAGTACATCTTTGAGCAAGTCACTTTCCAATAAAAATAAATATGAAACTGAATGAAAGACAAAGTACCTAAATATCTAGAATACATTTAGTAAATATGCTACAAAATAGTTACAATAGTTACATGATAAGAGTAAATTACATAACATGTAAAGTATTTGATTGGCATTAGCTAATGTGAAGATGTTAGTAAGAAGAGTGGGACTGAAATTACTAAGATTTAAAAATATATTTGAGTTCTTAATATGTGCTAATTTACTATGCTTTATGTATAATATGCTTTATATAAACTATGTTATATGGACAATATATGACCTGGCATCCTTGTATGCTCATATACATAGATAATGTACACATAATGCATATGTATGTAGGTAAATATATACATACATATATGGTTAGAGATATATATGTGAAATCATACATTCTCCATAAAACTCTCCCAAATAGTGACTTTCATTTTCAGAAGAGGTCAGGAATTTCAAGTAACTTGACTAGAGTCATACAGATCTCATGTGCATTTAAATTCAGGATGATGGATCTACTGAACTCTGGCCTTTTAGATGTTCAAGTATCCAAAATGATGATAAAATCCTGACAAAAATCAGTGGAGGTTGCCGATACTCTGGAGATTTAAATGTCAATCTCTTACAAAATAAAAAATTTAATAACAATAAAATACTCCTTCATTCAGACTTTTCAATATGAATTGAATCCCTTTTTCTATCATTTCTGCTAATGTCATGGCTACATCAGAAAGAGCTTATCATCGGCTAATTTAAAATGACTCTGTTCAATTTGTTCGATTTACTTCACAAAAAAGATAGAAGTAGGTTTGCATTTCCCATCATTTATGGACAAAATAGGGTCATTGCCTTTTGCAGTGCATTGATTTGATTTTTGTTCACATTTTTCTCACACATTCTTATTAGTTGTAGCTAGATTATTATATTTTCCTTAAATTGATCAAGTTTGCATTAGGAAAGGGTTTTTTGAGGGAGAAATCAGAAGCATAAAAACCTTTTCTTTCATATTAATAAAACAGAAGTGGCTACTTAAATTGGCATGTTAACTTCCCTTTCCTTGCCCTTTTATGGAGCAAAAAATGCTGTGATGGGCATATGTATCTTGTGGCTTCTCAGTACACTCTGAATATTGCATCTGGAAAATACAGTGGTCAGGTTCTATAAGAACATCAATGAAATGTCAGACCCATCTAAAAGAGAATGACAGGAAGACAAGAAAATGAGACCAGGGAGAAAAACACCAGCTAAATAATGTCAGAGTCAAATGCATTGAAAAAGAAGCTGGTAGCAAAATAAAAAGGGGGGGGAGGGGAGGAAATGACAAACTATCCTCGTAAAGATACTTTCAGATGCTGTGTTTCTATTAAAGGCAGAAAATTGTCTGCTAAAATGACTACCCCAAAAAAAGAAGATGTAAGAAATTTGAGGTATGTTTTATTTCTCCCAGTTATTTGTTACATACTCCAAAACCCAGTAAATACATTCAAGGATGCATTGGCCATGAATTTAGCCTTTAGATCCCTTTGGGGGGAAAAAGGATATTTGACATGTGAAATGATCAATTATGGTGAATGCAAAATGGCTTCAGCAATTCGCCTGTGCTCTGCTGGTTTGCTTCCATCTTCACCGGCTGTTTTGCTGTTACTGTCATTGTTTTTTTTCTACCCCACTCGGCTTCTTTGCTCTTTTCTTATTCTTTATTGAGTTTAATTACAGTTATTGTTCATGGGCTGTTGAGCTTAAAAATCATTTGCTGTCTTTTATATTTATCCTGTACTTGATTCATTCACAGCTGTTCATCAATGCCATGTGATTTAGGCTAGAGAGCATAATCGCTTATCTTCACAGAGGGGGAAAAAAGCAGTTTCATTTACTCAAGGTCTAGAAAGGGAGAATAAAAATAATTACAATGGTAATCCTTTAGTTCAATTTATTTACATTTTCTTTTATGTACCAATATTGTGGTTTATTTGTATGACACCCAATTAACTATGGTCACTAATCCTGGAGATAGCTGTAAAAACACAGTTGTGCTTTTTCTAGAAAATCAGTTACAATCTACCTTGCCCCAAAAGGAAATATATCCTTCTATAGACTGGTTTGACTCTGTAGACATAATTTCAATAATATCAAGTAAGTTTAATCTGTTTGAAAATTTTAATGGAATACATGGCATTTTCACATTTTAATTCTCTAGGGTTTGTGTGAAGGCATTATTTAAGGTAATTTCTACCTTGGGGTATACCATAATGTAAATATATATATATATATATATACATACATATGTATGTGTAACCAATTAAAAATTAAATTTAAAATTGAGTTAATTATTTTAATATGCAAGGTGTTAGTTGGAGAAGCAACACATTATATACCAAGAGCATATAGAATTTATTAATGAAATACAAAGTTATGAGTCATCCCACGAAGAACATATCCACATCTCAGGATGAAAGAATTGTTCTCAAAAACTGAGCACTAGTGAATGAGAGGGTATATATCCCTTTCACTATAGGTGAGCATAACACCCTTTACAAGTCTGATAGGCCATTTACCTGTCTTTAACATTAAGGTCATCAACTTATCCTCTCCTAAAATATAAAACTTGAAGGTTATTGAAAATCCATATCTAAAATTAATGAAAAAATATCTAGAGCTGTCATAATATAGAAGATCATCTACTGTAACTTTATATCAAGTACAGCATGACACTTGGAGGTTTGAAATGAACTGATGACAAGGTCAAAGTCTCCTGGTTTATTATAGAGATCAAGCAAGAAAAAAAATCTATATCAGCAACTTACATGTGGGATTTTCCTCAGAGGCACATGCCAATCAAAGGTGATCTTTGTTTGACAAAAGTGAATCTCTGGGGTTATGAATTACATGGATGTTTGCATCATATATATCCACAGAAAGACAAAAAGCTAGGACTTGGAAAAGTGATACATTCAGCATCTTGCCAGTTAGGAAGATAGCTGAAGAGAAAGAAGGAAATGAGAATATTTGTCTACTTTAGCACTTGGTCAAGGGAAAAAAATATCATTCATTAAACAACTTACCTATTCATAAACAAATTGAACACTGAAGAAAGTAGAGAGGCACACAATATATAAAATCTAGACTCACAATGTATAAAATCTAGTAGAGGAGGTAGATAAATTAGAAGGAAATCAGGCAATATAGCGAGAACTAGTTTCTGAAGAAAAAAGGGAAATCAATCATAATAATTTAAGGTAAGTAAGTATAAAATTCACACTAAGTCATTTAGAAAAGACACATAAACTTGAGATAAAAGTAGGAAATTATCAAGTATAGAGTAGAAACAGAGGAAAAGCAGAATGATGCGGGAACTGGAATAAACATGTGCAATCAACAAAATATGAGATGTTTAAAAAATTTAAGAACTCAGAATGACTGAACTTTCAGAGAAAGAACAAGCAAAAGACCAAACTACAGGACACTGAGCAGCAAACATAAAATGGAGGAATTGGTGTCACTGAGCTTAATTTTGAGGAGCATGGGGATTCACGGAAAGTTTTAAGCAGGAATATGTCATGCTCTACATTTATATATAACTTCACTCTGCAGGGTAAGAATTTTAGCTTTGAGCAAGAGTGGAGGCACCATATATAGGAAGCTAATGAGGAAATCTGGGTGAAAAAAGATATTTTAGATAGAAAAAAAAGGAAGACTTCAGATGCATATCAGAAGTACAGAATTAACAGAAAGCAAAGTACTGCATGTTCACAGTCAAATGGTTTCTAGATGACATCGCAATTTGGGTCCTGGTAAATTTAGCTGATCACAGAACTAGTCATGTAGTTCTGAAAGTGAAAGGGTGAGCGAAAGGAGGAAAAGATGACATATTTGATTTTGGAGAAGTTGAACTTGGAATGTTTATAGATGAGCCCAGTGAATTTGATCTTCAGCCAAGCTGGAGATCAGGTGATAAATCTGACCAGGAAGATAAATATGAGTTTTCATCAGCTAACTGAAAACAGGAATTTAGGTTCTTTCTATTGGTAACTGTGTACGTTGAGAAGAGAGAGGAAGATTCCTAAAGAATTGCAATATTTAAAAAGTATGAAAAAATAGATCTTCCCCACAAGAAGTCAAATAGTAGAACAACAATGGGGATAGAAATCAAAGAATGTAGGAATGAAAGTCATAGAATCTGGTAAAGGAGGAAAATAGGACTACATGCTATAGAAAACTTAGTAAGTTAAAGATGGAAGTTGCTGATCAAAAGTGATAAAAAGGTTCAATGGCTTTAATAAATATAAATGGTACAAGGTCAAGCATTAAGACAATAAGAACCACCAAAGAATGGACAATTTAACAACAAAAGAACACAGATTTGGTTCACCAATTCACATCTAGGGTAACAAAGAAAATTAATAGAACAACCTCTAAGATGTCACTTCACAGATCTGGACTCTGAGAGCTTAAAGGCCATGGAAAGGTAGATGTTTATTTTATTCTTAAAAATCACAATCCAATAGCATTATATGTTATGACCACTGAAAGATATATATTGGTGACTGTACAGTAGGTCCTTTAATAAAATAATTTCATTCAATGCTTATTTGTAATAATGGCGATGAGAACAAACATCCTGCCCAATGCCGAAGGAAACAAGTTTGTTATTTGAGGACCTGGTGTCTTTATAGTTTAATACCTTGAAGTTGCAGTTTCCAAGAACCTATCCATGACTTTAAGTAAGGGCTCACTCTATTTCAACATACTTTTGAGTTTCAGATCTGAGACACAACAAACCATTTTGCTCAGCACTATTTTTTCAATTTCGTATTCTCTTCATTTCCTCTATCTTATCAAGACCTTCTTCCCCTTCTCTCAACTTTTCAGGAAAATCTAATAAAAACTGATTTTACTAGGAAGAAAATGTATATCTTACTTCCAAAATCATTGAAATAGAATGTTCACTGCTTTTCCAGGGACTACATCAACATAGCAACCTGGTTGGTCATGCAAGTGGAGCTAGGAGTCAGACACAATCAAAGGAGACACTTCTGAGGACAGAAAACCTGCAGACTTGTATCAAAGACACACCACTATGTTGACTTGATTGTGGCATTAGAATTTAGTGCAACATATCTTTTTCAAATGACTCCCAATCAACATTCACTATAGATTATAAAATAGGACAAATGGGTTTGCTATCATACTTTATCCTGTGAAAATGATTTCCTCTCAATTAAAGATTCATGGCATACTTTAAGTCATGTCTTCTAGAGTTTATACATAATATAAAACTCTCTTTACCAAAAACCATTTGCCAATGGCAATATCTTTTATACTACATTAGTATAGGCAATTTTTCCCCTGGTGATATATTTCAACCTATCCTATTAATTCGCTAGAAGGCAATTTTAGTCATCTCTTATGATAACATTAATTAGCATCCAGAAACAAATCCTTGTAGTCTATGCAATTTGACTCAGCTTTACGCTATTAGATTAGCAGGTTTGACCTTGCCTTCATAATAGAACTGTCCATGAAAGGAAAATGGTCTTATCTTGTCAGGTCCTCTGACCTCATGGAATCTATTTTGAGCACACCTGTGTATACCAAGGAAATCAACAGACTTCCATTTTATATGCCTCCTATCTGCCTTGTAGGTATTCTATTGTTCTTCATTCCCAGCTGACTGAATTGTACTGTTCGCAATTTCTCAGAATTTACCTTGTGCCAGAAACTGGGTGCTTGCCAGGTGTTACAGGTCATTTTGTTTTTCTCTAAAGGAATAAAGAAAGAGAAGACATTCTCCTCCTGCTTATGTGCTCAGGAAAAGATTTGTTTAAAGTATTGGCAAAGTCCTCAAGATAAAGAAAAACCATGAAGGCAAAAAAATAACATCAATAGACCAAGGCTTACTACACATTGAGTTTGGAAGCACAGAACAAAATTGAGTGTGTCTAAATATCTGTCAGTCCCAAGCACTTATAAATCCAACTATCATTTCTCCAAAATCAAACTCCAGTTATAAAACTGTTTGAATAAGAGCATCATATTAAAGAGCATCTTGCTATTTAATTCTTGCTCAGGGAATTGAACAATCCCACCTCTCTGTCCATTCAGATGGAGTTATTGATGTCAAACATATACAAATTTAATGTTCTTTTCCAGCCAGCTCTCACCAAGAAGGCTGATATCTGAAGGGCACCTGTCCCATTTGTAGGTGAGATCTGCAATTAACTGCACTGCTAAATATATGAACAGCCGAATATAATATAGCCCTTGGTGTGAACACTCAACATTCCAGTACTTTCAGAGATTCAGGCCTTAACCAACATCTGATATACTTTCCAGAATCATGACTGATCTTGTCCCTGATTATTTAAAGAGAAATATAACCTCAGATGAGCGCTAAAGATTCCCTGAGTCCAGGTTCACTTACATGGAATATGAGTTGGTAGCTGTAGTTTTTGATAAATTCTTGACTTTCTAGAAAACAATAGTTTGTCTTAATGCCAGGAGATTAACATAACCTAGCTTATTAAGCTAATCTCTATCTGACTTCAATTTTCTCAATTTTAATATGGACACAAAACAACTAAACCTGTTCCTCTTATAAAATGATACCTCCCAATGAATAAAAATTCTATTTTCTCCTAAGAATGGAAATTACACTGGGCTTTTTTTCTGAACAATTTCACATCTATGAATGCATCATACAGAAATATTAAGTTTCATAGAAGCTACAGCATGCAGTTAATTTTAAATGTATAAAATATCACAATTCTGCACACAGTAGGTATTATATAACCCATTTTATAGTACTGAAAATTGTAATCAGCAAGGATAAATTATTTTCTCAAAAGTATAGCAGTGGCCAATTTCTGAGTCAAAATTCAAATTCATGACATCTATCTTGGGAAACTGTGAGCATCTACTACTTTTATTTCCCTTTACAAGACTTTCATAACTACATCTGCAATAGCCTTAAAAAGTATGATTTTGTTGAAATTATGTCTATTAAAACAAATAAGTTTCTATGGATGCCTCTCCACTCACTTTGTCATTTAGATCATTTAAATATTCAACATTTCACTTTTGCATACTGCTGTCGATGTTGATTCATTTATCTTATAGAGTTTCAGCCCTGAGAGTGCTGTATTTCCTCAAATAAGGTTTTTGAAGTTTGATCATATATAGCAGTCCTCTTTGACAGTCTCAACTTTCCAAGACAATATAAGAAAATTTATTCCAAGTTTTCATCATATCTCATTTTCTAAACACTTTCCCTTTGGTGCCTGCCCTTACAAAGATTATCTAGACCTCCACTCCCATGTATAATTTCCTCATCTCTATATTACTTTGATTGGCTTCTGATTTCCTGATGGAACTCTGACTAAAGCAATACTTTAAAAAAAGCTAGCATATGAGTTCTGGGAGCATGTACAAGACTGTTAGTCATAGTATAATAGCAACATATCCAACAATAGATGGATAGATTAATAAAAGAGTATATACATCACAGGAATATTATCTTAGTTATCATAAGAGGTAAGGAAGTGAACAGAAACTATACCTCCTGATATACTTCAATAATTTATTTCACTCTAATTAAAAAGAAATTTTTAAGACTTTAGTGTTTTAAATCCACACAAAAAGTTTATGAGTTAGTATTATCTTTACTCATGTTATTTTTATTGTTATTAATAGTTTCAGCAATTTTTTTTTGTAGATACGCAGAGTTTAAGAAACTTGCCCAAGATCACAAAACCTGTGATCTGTGTAAGGTAAGACAAGATTCAAAATTCAGAATTTTTGTCTCCAAATATAGACATCTAGTCAATAAAAGGTTGAGTTCAAAAGGTAGTTTCCTTTCTCAATTACTTTGTCTCTGAAACTCTAAAATGTGTGGCATCCATTCTTCAAGGACTGGAGTTGTTAAAAGTTCCAGAGAAAACATCTGCACTGTCCAATTTTTACCTCACATGTGCTCTCCAAAACCTAAAGAATGTTTTTTATCTTCCTTTGATGAGGAAAATTCAAGTTCACATACTCTCTAAAAATGAACATTAAGACAATCCCACACGCATTGAGGTCTCAGTTAAACTACCACTTTACTTTCGCAGTGAGTGAACATCCCCCAATGTTCAGGAAAGCAAGACATTGAATGTGGGCTCATTAGGAGCTACCTGCTGCCATTATCACACTTCAAGGCGAAAATCCTCTCATAAAACTAAGCTAATAAAAGCCAACTTCTGCAGAGACATTACATAAGGTACATAATAGTACTTTTGATGGCGTGATTATCCACTGCACTGCTTTCTAAATGGATCTAACTCTCCATGTTGACCAATGAAGAAACTGAGGTTAAAGGGAGTTGAGGCATAAGTCTAAGATCACACTCTGCACTGTTACATTATAGAGACAGTCTTTAAATCCAGGTCTGTCTGGCTCTAATTATGCTATTTTCACATCAAGAAATGGTTCCCATAATTGTGTCTTCCTGTGCCCTCATGTGAATTCTTGTTGAAGTACTACCACCTAGTCAGGATGTTGAGACCTGAGAATTCATCCTCACTTCCCCAGGCTGGGAGTAAATGAAGTTACCCATTCTGGGAAGGGTAAGGGTAACATTATCACATGTTTCTGCTCACATGGGAAGTGAGATAATGCTAAAATGTATGTAGATCAAAGGATGCTAGCTATTCTGGTTGCCATTAACTTAGGTGAAAGTGAAGAAAACAGAATTAAGAACACCTTTTAGGATTCTGGCCTTAATTTCTTCTTTCATGATTACATGTAATGATTTTCTTTTATTCCCTCTTCACTATCCTATAGTTTATTTATTCATATCATTGTTAATAGTATTTTATCTTTTAGATAAGGAGTGCTCAAATCACTTGCCTAAGAACAGAGATCACCATAAGCATATTTCAGAGTTTTTAAATATGAAAATACAAATTTCAGATACTAACCCAAATTCTGAAACTTTTAACAATCTTAAGCAATTTAAAGCAAACAAATCATCACTGAGATATCCAATACACTCCATACCAATAGAACCACTTAAATTCACTTTGAATGAGGGGGTAGCAGAAAATAGGAGGCATAAGCTTTGGTGAACTGGGATCAAAAAAATCAATGATTTTGGTTATAAACTGCAAAATATACTTGACCTATCATTCAACACAACCCATCTTGGCTCAGACTTTCTGATGTGCATTGTGGGGTAGTGAATTTGCAATGTTTCATTGACTGCTTCTCCCAGAAAAAGATCCCAGCATGGAGAATTTGCTTTCATGAAAAACAGAATAGAGATGATGAGGGCCAATATTAAAAGAGTAAGATCAGTTATCAGTTTTAAGGGAATGGGTGTAAAACTGTAGTAAGAACACCATCCCAGAGCTCAGAACTCAAGAAATAAGTTAGAAAACCAAACTTGGGTGGGAAAACATTCAAAAGACAGAATATGCTAAATACCATAGATGACTTTTACTGTGTAAATCTGAAGGGATTATGCTAAGTGAAGGCAAGGCAGAGGAGAAAGATGAATATCAAAAAGACTGAATAACTCACTCATATGTGGGATATCAAAAAACAAAGCAAAGGAGTAGACAAAACCAAACCAAAACAAATTCTAGAAATCAGGCCTCAGGACTGAGGCTACTAAAATGGGGAGGTGGAGTTGGGGAGAAAAGTGAGGAGGGAACTCATTGGACCAATGGTGGATGAAGGTTTTTGCTTTGGTGGTGGGTGGCGGGTGGTGTAATAATAGATATTTGAAAAGGTGTAAAACCAAATCCTAAAACACATGTAGTTATGTAAGCCAACAGTATCACAATGACATTTTTTAAAAAATAAGGTGATTGTTGTTAGAAAATGCCAAATATTTATAGAACTCATGCTATGTAATAGCTATCTTAATTATTGGACCACTGCATAAGGATAGCACAGAGGAATACAAAGGGAAAGAAAGTGTGATTGAAGAGATACATTTTAGAGGCCCTATAAAGTACAGAGGTATAATATAAAATTATAGGTATGGTAAAAGGTAGAAATACTCAACAAAAATCCTAACAGTGATTTGTTTATCTACTTTTTATCTATTTCATGTACAGTAGAAATACTGCAAAACAACATTGACATATTACATAAACCTATTCAATACCATGTCTGCTAGGTTTGCAGTAGTGGCAAAAGAACTGTAAAGCTTCACAAAGAAAACCCTCTAGTCCTAATGCAAAGATAGGTCCTTACGACTTTCAAATTGTCAATGAAATAAGCTGGTAGAGAAAAACATCCCTGACTTTCCATTTTCACACTGATAAGTACATCATAACCTTTTTCCCCAGATCATCTTAGAAGCATTTTCTCTCTAGTATAAGGGAAAGTGTGAATGGACAAGTAATGAATCTCTGGAGGAAAAGTCTTGGAAATAACTCATGAAAGTGGCAGAATATCAAGAGAAAGAGATTTTATTGATCTAATATTCATCTAGTATTTGGTCACATGGTGCTGAAGGGCTATATGGAATATACAGAACTGCAGATTATTTCTCTGCAGCAACTACAGAATTAAAACTTCATTCCATCCTTTAATGTGATCCAGAAGAACATCCACTCTAATCTACCGAGTAACTTCTCTGAAAAAGAAAACTAGAAAAACTCACTCATTTCCCAAGTAATGGATAATTATTCACATCATATATTTATCAGAAGTTAGATCCAAATGCAATGTACCTTCCCACCAGCTGCCAAGAGTGACTGACACATTTGGTAATTATAATACAATTTTGAAGAGAATATATTACCAGTTTGACATCTGGAAATCGGAAATCTAAATACGTATGCAAGTCTCTAGTGAAGGAGGGCCTCAATTCACATTTGTGTTATGCCTTCTTTATGCCATTTTTAGTCACTTTCCACTTGTAAAGGCAGTCTTGCTAAACCTGCTGTCATCACTGTTTTTGATTCCTATGAGTTCAAAAAGGAGTATTAGTCCAACTGGCCTATGATAAAGCAGAACCCATTATTGGGGAATGGAATAATAGAGAGGGTTTATGCATGAGGACAAAAAAGAAATCAAAATTTAATTGGGCTATTATTCTAATGCCTAGTAATTAAGAGACATTGCTACATCTTCTGATAAATCTATAATATAAATCTACCTATGATACCACTTTCATGCCAGAATGTTAAGTATGGTGGAGTGGATTACTTAGTAAGAAAATATTAACAGAATAGATGATGCTTTAAGTAGGCATCAGAGTGAAAAATATGTAATTCCAGAAATGTAATTCATGAGAGCCAGAAATCTAAGATGCTGTCATTATTTCTACAGCATGTAAGCATGTTTTGTGGCTTTAAAAACAAGTTTTATTTTTTCTATGAACTTTAGTGACAGAAGCAAGTTTTGTTTATTTTTAATTGAAGGAACATTACAATCATGGCAATTTTAATGACAGAAGAAATTGGGACATTAGTGATGAATCATTAATTTCAATGAGCATTTTGAAGGGGCTCCTGATTTTTGACAGGATTACATTCCAGCTTGGTTGGTCTTTGCATTTTGAAATACCCATCAATCACACTCCACCAGGAGAGAGAAATGGAGCTGTGAAAATTCAAGTGTTTGCTGTAAAGACCTGGCCCACAATTACTTCAGACAAACTTTGTTAGGAGTTCTATGTCAGTGAAATCCCTTGGCATAGTTTTATATATTAAATTCTAACTAAAGACTCCCTTAGAGACATCAAAGTTTTAGTTGCAGTAAACTTAAAATTTTATTTTATTTTATTTATATAAAAACTTCCTCTTCTCAGGCAACTGAAGCTATAGTCCAAATGTCTGATGGAGCTGGGAGGCTTGGAAATGTTGCCTATGAATGAGTCCTGAGTAGACTACGGAAAGAACTATGGAACAACTCAGACATTCATATAAATATGAATTTTTACTACTAAATAAATACTAGTGAGTTTGACATTTCTGGGAGGCAATACACTAACACCGAAATCAACACTCTACTCACCATGTATCATATCTATCCTAAACTAAGAAATTAAGTCAATGGTAAAAAAAACTATCTGCCATAATCTGAGAAAGATGCTGCTTGTAACTAATGGAGCTGCATGTGAACTACTTTAAAATAATGGTCAACTGACTTTCATTTTCAAGTGAGGTGAAGAAATTGTTTTCAAAATTCCCTTTTAGATGGCAGAGAGATTTCTCTGAAAATGAGTTACTAAACTATGTATGTTTTAATTCAGTAAAAGCCACAACAAAAAAAGTTAAATGTACTACATCCAGAAAGAGAAATAACCTATAATATGTACATCTAATTAATTTTCACTTTAATAGTCTCACAAGAAACAAAATATATTTGACTTGACTACAGGACTTGTGTTGTTTTTCCATCTCATTTTTTGGCTTATTGGGGAGATCAGTAGTAATTTTCATTAGTTGTATGTCACAGTTCCCAGGAGAAAATCCAAATTGTATAAAACAGTTGAGGCAAGAAACAAAGCTCCAAATTGACAAAAAACAAAAACAAAACAAAAAACCAAATATTTCTAGCTGTATTCTTTTCCTGGCTTATGAAAAACCTTTCATAAGAAATCACAAACCCTCCACTCACCTCAGTTTCTTCATCTGAAAAATGTTTTATTTTTCAGTTGGAAATTTTGGTCTTTTATTTTTTAATTGAGGAGTCACTGATATAGGACATTATTAGTTCCAGGTTTACAGTATGATGGTTTGATATTTGTGTATATTGCAAAACGATCATCTTCATAAGTCCAACTAACATCATTTACCATAGTTACAATTATTTTCTTATGATGACAACTTTTAAGATTCTAATCTTATCTTTTCTTTCAGCAACATTCAAACATGCAATACAGTATTAGTAAAATATTAATGATGACATCACATGACCACCTGCTCAGAGCTGGAAACACAAACAGATGTGAAAGCCCCTTGAAAGGAAATGCATTGTATGAACCCAAATCTTGAAGGATTACATGTGTCTATATCACATCATTGCTTATTTTTTTAAGGAGTACATCTTTATTCTGATGTCCCTATTGTTTATCATACTCATCTTGTCTAATTCAATTTTAAAGTATTACTGTCTCCTCCTTCTTGCCCTCCCCCCAAATACATGTACTCAGTGTACCTTCAGCACATTTCCATACCAGAATTGATAACTTAGTATAGGGCATTTTCCATGATCTATTTTGGTGGCTTTTCTTCCTAAGGAATTCAGCTTTTTTCTTCCTAACAAACACCAATACCCAAGAGGGGATTAATACATGCTGTATTAAAATAGTGTTAAAATCCTTATTAAAGAGTTTCCAAACACTTAAGTGATTCATTAAATTCTAATTGTTCTTATGCACACTTTGTGGCATATGGTTTCAAAATGGAGGCAAATATCATGGGTTATTCTCTTGCATATAGAATGGAAATATGAACATATAGCATTACCCTTACAAGTTCCATGAGTGTGCAGTATATAATGCAACAAAAATATGGACCCCATCGCAGAAGCTCTCTATTATAGGATAGAAAACATTTGAAAGTTCGTAGTTAGTAGAAATGTCATAGAAGCTATAATGACCTTTGTAACAAAAAGGGTGAGTCCAGTGGTATTTTGAGCTTTCTTGTATTGTAATTGAATATTTCATTTCCTTTAATTTTTTTTTGACCTTTGTCTCACCACTGCATACCATATTTAGGCTTGAATGGTTCAGAGAAATTGCAGTTTCACTGGGATGTGACCTACAGAATCAGAGATCCAGGGTTCTAGTCACTTTGCTAAGATGGACCTGAGCTTTAAACAGAGGTCAGACTAGTCTAAAGGGCAGACTGGAACAAAAGTGCCTATTTTAGCACACAACTTAGCTACAAAATGGGCTCTCCTGTGTAACTTAATGTGGCAGGCTAGCTTTCAGAACACAGCTGTGTGAGAAAGTGGTAGAAAGAGACCTGGCATTCCACCCAACTGTGATCAAATCCAACAGACATACTCACTCTGGCCCAGGGAACATTTTGTCATCGCTTTGTGGAAGACAACTTGCAATAGGAGCCCAACTAGAGTAGCAACTAAGCAGTAATAGTGGTAAATTCTCCATGATTCCTAGAATTTATTTGTATCAGGGAACTAAGATCAAGAGATTTCAGTCTCTGTGAGGCTGCACTGAGGGCACCATCTAACTCCAGCCATGATGGCCGTTCCAAGGAAGAACACACCCCTCCACAGGTCACTTTCTCTGTGACTTGTTGCACTATATTCAGTAAGAAAAGATTTTCTCCAAGGGTGATCAAATCAATGTACTCAGGTTCTTAGGTCCAGAGTCCTGAGAGGAAAAGCACACATTTGTTACCAAACACAGACTTTGAGAGAAAATATGAGTAAAAGCTTGTTTCCAAATCACTTGGAATTAATTTTCTTATTTCAAGTATCTGCTTCAAAGAACTAGGTATACTTCAACTCTTTTCAATAATCTCTGTGTTTATTATAACAAGTTTGTTAGCTGTGCTGTTCACATGGTCTGTATCCTCACTAACATTTTATCTGCTGGATCTATTGACTGAGAATTGTCCCGCAAATATCATCAAACCTGCCACTAGGTTTATATCAGGCATGTACAGATTATATAAATTCTTATACTTTCCTTGGTAAATTGAAGCCCTTATCATTCTATATAGTTACTTTATCTCCAACAATCATTTCAATTAAACTTCCATTTAATCTGATATGTGTATATTTAAAGTAGTTTCTTTGTGGTTAGCATTTACCTTATTCTAATCCATCCTTTTCCTTTTTTATATTTCTGGAATCTCCCTCATGCCTAATGTATTCTAGCCACATTTATCTTTTAACTGGAAAGCTTATTCTATGTCAAAGTTACTGTTATGTATGTAAATGAATATATACACATAAATATGCATTTTAATCAGTTTTTCTTTTTTAATTATTCTATTTCTTTTCCCTTTTCCTATTTCTGTTGGTTATCTTACAAATCTAATTTTACAAAGGAAACAAGTCCTAAAGAAAGACACAGGGGATAAAGTAATATTCATAAAGATGGAACTCATCATTAAAAAACTAAATCAAAATATTGGCAATTATAAGTTATCTCAAGGGCAAATATTTAAGGGGATAGAGGATTAGAAAGACCTCAGAAAAATATCATTAAGGAAAAAAGAAAATTCCCAAAAGGAATGTAATAATAAATACAGAGGAAATTAAGAACAAGAGAATATTATTCTCAATTATATATTAATAAAGCTAAAAAGAACTCTATGAAGTAATTTTCTTGGAAAATGTACCCTTACAAAATTATTCTAAAATAAGGAATGTTTGAAAAATTATTAGTAATATATGTAGTAATCTGAAGCCTTTGCTGTGACATTGTGATACTGAATACTCTTACATTATAAGGGAAACTTTAACTTGAATAAAATTCTGATATATAAGATATATCTGAACATATCAAAATAAAGAAAAAATTAAATTTAAATGGAATGGCATTATTTTTATACCAAAACCCTAGCAATAACAGCAAAACAAATGAGAACTAACTCTACAAATCTCTCATAAACATAAGTACAAAAAAAAGCATAAAACAACATTGCTAAACTTCAATGATACTTAAAAATAATTCTCTACCCTGACCATGCATGTTTTATGTGAAAAAAGTAAAATTGGTGATATTAATAAGTTTTCTAATAAGCTAGAGCACATATCAGAAGAGGTAACATAAGGAATATAAAACAATTATCTCAATAGAGGGTAAAGAGGCATCTTGTAAATGTTCACAGCTACCACAGATGGTAAATAGCTTGTTCCATTTGCAGAACTGCAAGCATAATGACCAACAACAAGAATGCAAGTTAGTTTTGGAAGATCAGCGTAGAAAAGTATCAGGGGATACATGATGAAGGGTCTTGTATTAACATAACCTTCAGTGTGACAGATTACTATTGAAGAATTTTAAGCACAGGTGCAATCTGACTAGATTAGCATTAAGCAAAATGACTCCAGCAGTCCTGCAGAAAACAGATGTTGAGAAACCAGGCTAAAGAAATCAATTAAGTATAAGATATGTCTCTTAATATATGGAAGAAGTGACTGGATCTGAACTAACTATGGCATTGAGAATGGCATTCATAAATATGAGTATGATTTGCACAAGTCCGTGACTTCATAGAGGTGAACGGGAAAAGGAAACACCTGGCTTTGTCGACCATTGGGTGAATCAGAAGTCAATCACTGGGTTAGGAAAATCAGCAGCAATCACTGATATGTTCATTTGTTACCCTTCGCAGGGAGATATGTGATTGCCCAATAATTGTATATTAAGTGAAAAATAAGGAGTTCTCAGGAAAGCAAAGTATTTTGAGTAAAACAAGATGAGCTGGTAACGTTTGGAAGGGAAATGAGTGACTACGCAAAAGCATGAGCTACCACACAGGATTGGATTTTCACTTCTGAGTGATACAATTCAGTGAGTTTCCCTAAAAGCAGGCTTACAACTAAGTAGAAGGAAATAAATAAGAGGCACTGGCAACACGGAGAGAGGTCATGATATTGAAGTTGGTTCCCTAGTTATCTTCTTATCACAGTGAATATAAATATATATAAATATATAGAATATAAATATAACTCCATGGCACATAAGGATTCCAATTCAGGAAAGCTATCTCACACAATGGGGAGAACTAAAATTACAAAATATTTCCAATTCATATATCAAATGGTGAACTAGCTGATGTGACTCTTTCCCAATGAACCATGTACCCCATATTTTATATCTTTTATCCACAGTAATTGTAAGTCAAGAACATCCTGTTAAGAGCATTTCATAAAGGGCATTTTTTTAGCAAGTATTATTAGTCTGTTTTCCAGCAATCTTCATTTGATGTTGACAGAGTTGAGACAAGGTCATCTGCCTTCCTTCCAAGTACCCTCTCTTTCCCTCCCACCAGTAATTGAGAGGTGGATGACATGCCAACTGCTTTAATTCCTTCTTTCCCAATGTATAAGACAGTGGAAGACAGTGTCAACAAAGGAGGCAATTAATAGTGATGAATGTTGTAAAAAAGTCAAATTTCTCTTTAATTGAACAATAATTAGGTTATTGATTACTTCAGCAATATAATTCCAGGGGAGAGAACCTAGAAAAAATAACATTTTTCTACACCATATCTTTCCTAAAATATATTTACTTTATCCGGGCTAATTTTCTTCTGTAGTTTGCTCATTCTCATGGAAAATATAAGGGATTAATATCTTGTTTAACAGATTATTTTCAATTCTAATTCACTTAAACACAGAAAAAGTCTATCTCCTAAAATGATAAGCTATGACATCAGTTTTCAAATATGTTTATGAAAAACTTTCTGATTTATGAAAGTTCTCGTCTATATTAATTCTGGCTCAGGAAAAATGTTCTAATCAAATGAAGTTATTTTGGGTTTGATTGAATATTCTGTAATTTGCTATACATTTGGTTCAAAGATAAAGTCAATATTAGATGAATATCTTCCCTAGTTAATGCCATGTACCTGGGAAGAGTAAATTTAAACTTCAAGGGAAAATATTATGAGATAGCTTCATGTTCTATTTATTTTAATTTCTTTTTTCAAATCTGAAAGATAATAGGATATTAGAGTTGTTATAGATGACCAATAATAAGATTCAAATTGAGGAAGAAAAAAATAAATACAACTTACTTATATGACCAATGGAATTTTAGTTCATTAATTACTTTCTATTTGAAATTGAAGTCAGAATCATGGGTGTATATTTTAAGACGCACCATGCTGGAAGATAAAGTCCACCTGAAACCAGGATTATTATTACTACATGACATTGGCCAAGTTATTTAGCCTTTTTAAGACTGCATTCCTTCATCAGTTGAAAGAAGAATTTAGACAATAATTCCAAAAATTCCCTACTCAGGATCCAGTCAAGGGATGGGTTTAATTCTCAGTAACTATATAGATGTCCCTCAAACTCCTTTTTTATTTCTCTCTGGAATTCATTTGTTGAATAAACAAGTTTGATAATTTGCTAGCCTGTGTTATTAACACCTTCTTTTGTCTTTGTACTTCTTCGAGAATACTATCTGGATATAAGCTTGATCAAATTCAGGTTTAGGCTTTTGGTAACAATGTTTTAGGTAGTTTTGTGTTCTTCTTCCTGGAGGCACAAGTTTGATTGCTTTGTGTACATATAATGTTGGCAACTTTAAAATGATGTTTGTGTTCCTAATTTCCATAAGGACATTTAAGTTTGTTTTGGATAAATACTTTCAGAATATATGGTGGCATTGCAAAAATGTGATGCATTCAATTTACTGTAACTTCCTATTTTATTTAATAGAAGAGTAAATGTCTATTTACTTCTCAAGATTCTTGGTCAATAGAAATGAACAACAGAAATGAAATTGACAGAAACACATTGTGTCACATAAGTGATCTAAATTCATAAGTAATTTTCAAGCCCTTGAAAGTAAAAGAAAAAATATGTATGGAAATAAAACTATAGGTCATATTCAAAGTACTTAATTTTTAAGGCCTTTTTAAGCACTCTCATCTCTTGACTTTCTATTCCTGGAAGTAAAAAAAAAAAAAAAAAGTCAGTATTCTCACATACTTTCCTGAGAAATTCAATGACTAACTTTTTCAAGAATATCTTGGAAAATGCTTTCTTACTGTACAGCATGGCTGAGGGCCAATTTCTACCTTCAACCCTACCATGAAGGAAGGATTTTTCCAGATGTAGCGGTGGTGGTAATGAGAACACACCCTGTTAGTTAGGCTGCACCACAAAAATTCTCAAGGGACAGAGCACATAGAAATCAAGTGATACCCACTATAATGTAGGCACCAGGGGCAAGAAATGATGCCTTGTTATAAACTTTTCTTATTTTAATGAGAGAGAAGTAGATGTCCATGTTAGGGAGAGGGATGGGTGCAGCTGGTATCATAGACAAGCAGGCAAGTGTATGATGTAGAATAAACGCCCTGCTTTCATTGGCCAAAGCTATTTTGCACAGAACTGCATCTGATTTTTCTCTTATAGTGTGCCTATATGATTTTTAGGCATGGAGGGTAGTGCCTTAGACCTGGTCCTAGAAGAAATGATTTCCACTGCAGAGTAAGTATGTGAACCAGAAACTAATATGAACAATTAAAGATCAGGTAGGGAGAGTAAAGTCAAGTCTCGAAGGAAACAAAGAAACTCTACCAGGAAAATTCTGATGAAAAAGCAAGTAGTATCCCAGTTTCATGCTTCAAAGCAAAATGAGAGGTGTCTATAATTCTGAATCCCTTTCTTGATAGAAAGTTTCAAACACTGATGAAGTTTCCATGAAATCTAGAAATTTTCAGTTGTAGGACTGTTCTTTTTAATATATTTTTTAAAATTGATTATATATTATATATATATATAATATATATATATACATACACGCTACATCACTGTCTACCCTGAGGTCCTCCCACCACCTTATCACCTGTGAACCATCTTAATCTCTCATGCCTTTTCCTCCCACAATTTTTCCTTCCTCCCCCCTCTTGCTCTGTGTTTCAGTTCTATTGACAGTTTTAAATTATTCTTGTCCATTTTTTCCCCTATGTCCCTCATATAAGTGAGACTATGCAGTATTCTCTTTTTCTTTCTGGTTTATTTACACTAACATGATTCCTTCTAGCTCCATTCATGTTACTACGAATGACATAAGTTTGTCTTTTTTGATTGATGAATAATATTCCATTATATATATATACCACAACTTGCTGACCCATTCATCTGTTTGAGGGCATTTGGGTTGTTTCCATATCCTGGCTATTGTAAATAGTGCTACAACAAATATCCAAGTCTAGATGTGTAGGACTGTTCTTGTCATCACTCATCCATTGTTCATCAAAACATGATCTCCTATTACATATAACCACTGGGCATGCAGAAGTAAATATTAATTTCTAATTAAGCTAACACAAAGACTACTGGACACCATGCAGTATCAGATATAACTATATGTCTCATCTATATTTCAAGAAAAATGTACTATAATACAAATAGTAAAAAATATCACAGATAAGCTAATGGTTGACAAATCATTTGTCAACCTTTAAAGAGTACTTTTTAATAATTATCTACAAGTAAAAGCATATGTCTAGTAAGATCTTATTCAAGAAAAGTATAACCATACTCACTGCTTGGTGGGGGATGCCAAGGGGGAAGAATAAGCTACAGAAGAACATTTGAAAGGGTAAGTAAAATAGTGCATTGCCAGCTTTCCAAACATAAGTAATAAGGTGACGTTCTCTTTCTGGTTCTTGAGACTCTGGAAGTGGATGACAAAAAATCTTTGGCTAAAGCTACTTAGAAAGCAATGGGCCAGGTAAACCAACAAACACTCAAAACAGACAGATTTGGGTTCCATTTGTTAGTCACCCCATTGCTACACTTACTATTGTACTTTTGGACTATGATGCTTTCACTATGTACATAATTATCATATTCATTTGCAACAACAACTATTTTGTAAATATGTCCTTAAATCTATTTTAAAACTTTACAGTTAAATAAAGGTTATTTTTCATCTTCTTCCTTGGAGCACATGATGAGCACCAGTTGGACTTATTTTACAGGGAAGGATTTTATTACTTTTTAATATTCATGTTTTTTAAATATTTCACTGTCTCTGAATCCAGACCAATTTTCAAGAGTTAAGACTTTTTATTTTGCTGCAATCAATTTTGTGTTCACATTTGCCTCAATCATTCTTATCCTTTCAAAATTTCTAATCTATGAATCTTTCTATGTCTCTTAAACTCACCTGTCTTCTTCAAGGATATGTCTACTCCTCAGAGAATATAGTTACATAAAGAGGATATTTAGTTACATAAATACAGGAAACAATTGCCATGATATATACTATATTAGAATGAGAATAAAATCTTAAAACTCTTGGAAAAACAGTTAAATTCAGACTCCAATGCATCCTACATTCGCTCATCTATAACCCATGTATAATTTAAACATTCTTACACACATGCAAATCTGTTGCAATACATTGTTTTATGTGGTTAGTGAATTTGCATTAAGTATTTTTGCAAGTTATTATATCAGAAAATAAAAGTTTAGATTGCAAGGAATATCTGTCAGATACACAAATAACCTTTCAGTTTACCTTGAACAGCACAAAACCTGACCTGCTTGCTTGCTTTCTCTTTTTCTCTTTTTTTCCCCAGTTTAGGAAATCATACTAATTTGTCATGTCACTGCCAAGACCCACATCTCTCACAAAGGCAATGTGACCCCTAAAATAGACTGTCTAATCATGAAAAATTCAGATTCAAAACATTAGGTAGCTATATGGGGTTCATAGGAGTGAACTCATCAGTGACAACACTACACTGAACAGGCATAGCCCCAAGAAACAGGCATTGGGCCCATGCTATTTTAAACCCTGAATCTGAAAGATGTTTTCACAGGGAAAATGAAATTACTCCTTGCTATGATTACTGAAAACTTAAGAATTTTGTCTACTGAAAAAAAAAAAAGTGAAAATACTTTGCAAATAGTAAACTTCCTTCTATAAGTTTGCATTATCTGCTGAATGTTGTCCCCTGAAGTGAAGTCCTAACATCCTAGTACCTCAGAATGTGACTTTCTTTTGGGACTATGACTTTAATGATGTAACTAAGTGAAAAATGACAACTTGAGGATGGGCCTCCATCCAATCTTGCTGGCAGCCTTACAAAAAGAGATAAGGACATACAAAGAGATACTGAAAGTGGGCACACACAGTAGGTCAGAGGCAGTGAAAAGGTAACTGGCCATCTGCAAGTTCAAGGACACAGGCAAAGAAGAAATTCAGTCAGCCAACACCTTGGGCTCTCAGCTTCCAGAACCAGGAGGAAAAAAGGTTCTGTTGGTTAACCACCCATCTACAGTATTTTCTATAGTAGACCTTGAAAGGAAGAGTGGCTATTATAAATAGAACTCAATATATGCTCCATCAAACTCAAACAAATTTTTACAAATCCCTTTCATAAATCTAATTGTTCCAAAGGGGGAAAGTTCTCCTACACGAAGAAACCCTATCTGTACAATTTCCTTTATTTATAATGAAAGAGAGGTCATTTCTGTAGTAACTAAATCTCTTCACCATATAGAACTTTGCAAACATGCTTAGAAGCCAGAAGCTGCCTAATCTTGAAACTTTAATCCCTTAATAGATCTTTAGCTATCAGTGCTAATTCTCACAGATTGCAGAACAGGTAATTATTTCTTCAATGATCCCATAAAGAAGCCATAGAGGAAGTTGTTTCTGAAGTGATAAGATCGGTGTTAAATTGGAATGAGGCCCATAATGTCAGCAGCCTGGTTCTTTTGCTAACTCAGTCACTGAACCATCAATCTTCCAATCAGCAGGCTTTGATGGTGGCCTACCCTGTCACTTGATAATTAAGTTCTATGTTAAAATAACAAAAGGTTCTTTTTCAAAACAACAGATTGACTAATAGAAGATTTATTTTCTTCTAACACATAATAGCTACTTGTAGTAATGAAAAGACTTTGCTGTGGATGTCTGCCACACACATCATGAGGGGACAAGAACAGAAGATTTTTACCTTGAGGCAGAGTCATGAGCAGATCCTTCTAGGGAGAACTAGGCAGGCCAGGGGGTGAAGGGCTTTATCTTATCCCATTCCCATCATTCAGAGGTGATGAGTCCTGTTCAGAGGTTTTTCTATGAAGGTCAAGGAGTTGCAATGGCTCTGAACCGTCTTTCTGACCATCTTTCCAAGATCCTGGCAAACGTAAAATAATTGTAATTCTTGATATTCATGATACATCTTATCTTTTAAATGTTATAATATTTATTCAAAATATTTACTTTTATGTCTAATTGTGAATTTCTAAATTTGTATGTACCAAGTAAATACCAGCTAAGAAGGTATGTAGATCACAGTCATAAAGTGGTTCTCAGCCACAAGAGATTTTTGCTTCCTGGGGACTAATGAGCAATATGTGTAGGCATTTTTGGTCATCCTAACAAAAGGGCAAAGGTACCAGGAGCTAAGGAATGGCAGTCAGTTTGCAACTTGACATCCTAAAATGTACCAGATAGCCCTTTGCAACCACAAATTACCAACCCCAAAATGTCAATTATTCCCAGGTAGAGAGACCTTAATATAAATTTTCCACTCTTTCCCCAACTAAGAAGCGGTGAACCAAGATATAGAACCAAACATGTCTAATCACAAAGCTGACACTGTTTCTACTACATGATTTTCACCAGTTTTAATAACTAAGCCTTCTCCAATTGCAGCATCACTATCAAGGGGGGGAAAATTAGTTGTATGGTACATCAAAGTTAGTACATTTGCCTTCTTCATGGAATAAATGACTGCAAGTCTGCTATGCTGGATGCATTTTATGCATAAAGGTGAAGTAGACAGGCAAGATAGCACTAGTCCTTTCCAGTTCTTTCTATACCAGTTAATGACACCTTATGTACTCAGTCATATAGTCACACCCCAAGAAGTATCTTTTCAGTAATTGGCACATTTAATATATGATTTTATCTCTTGACATCCACTCCAAATTAGCATCCACTACTCATGTTCTAGATCTCACTTAGTCGCATCCATTCTTTTTTAAGACCTATCTGAATAGATCCTTCTTTTCTACCCTTTTACCCCCATTCACTGCCCAACCCACCTTGACCCATGACTTAAAAATCACAAAATGCCTCCCACTGGTCTGAGTCAAAATCCCCAACTTGACCAGCTAAGGTCCTCTTGCTCATGTCTCTGTCTTTCTTTCCAGGATAATCTGCCATGCTTTCATCCCTAGTACTAGAGTCACTGCTTCTTCTTTAGTTGTTTAACTTAGGTGTGTTATTTTCCAACACAAGGACAGTGCTTCCAACACTCTACTTCTAAATCCTATTTATTTTTTTAAAATCCATAATGTCTCTCATTTTCTTGGGTGAGTCTTATTCTCCATTTTAAGTTTTTATAGCACTAAATAGATTTCCCTTGTGAACTTATCACAACTATAGTTTTACTATAATTTTTATACTTTTTATTTACATGATTGTTTTATTTAAATAAAAAGTTAGCTGAATTATTAGCTTCAAGAAGGCAGGTACTCTGTTTAGTTTCACTTGAAAATAAAGTATACTGAGAGTTTACTGCAGTGTCTCTTAAAAACTTGGAATGTGCAAATCACATGAGTACTTGAGTTGGTAAATGCAAGGGCATAGAAGTTTAAATAAATCCGAGGTAAGTAAAAGTCTTA
>PVHY01013094.1:0-42382 GCA_004024945.1 Uropsilus gracilis | reverse complement strand
TGGAACCGCAGGCTCTCGTTGCCCGGGGTACCACGGACTCAAGCCATCCCCAGCCTCAGCTTCCCAGGTAGCTGGGATTACAGGCGTGCGCCACCACACCCAGCTGTTTTTTTTTGGAACCAGGTCTCACTACGGGCCCCAGGCGGGACTCGAACCGCGATCCCTGGCCCCGGCCGCTTCATAGGCTGAAGCTTACAAGCACGAGCCACCGTGCCCGGCCAGCCTCTGCCTTTCTCTTAGGCTGCCTTTGATTTCGCCTCCCTAGGCAGGGACACTGGGGACCCGTCTGTAGTGCTTCACCAAGAACGGGCTAATCTGTGTTTCTGCCAGCTGTGTTCCCCGAACTTCGCAGCATAGACCACTTGTTCTGTTGCTGACAGTTGGGGAAGGAATTTGGGGGAAAGCAGAGGAAGCTGAATCCTGTGTTATGTCTCCTATCTCTATGGCATCATCTCTCTCCATTGTGTTCACCTCACTCTGCAATCTTGTCATACCGGCTTCTTTCACTGTCGCTAAAGCGCTCAACTCTCCTGCTGTACAGAGCTTCTACATCCATCCCTGTGTACACACACCATCTGTCTAGAACATGCGCCTCTCCTTAACCTCTTTCATTCCTGCCTGTCCTTCAGATAATTTCTGTATGATCTGTCTCTTTCTCAGAGAAGTCTCTTAGACCTCCTAATGGAGGAACGTTCAGTGGAGTTTTGTTTTTTTGTTTTGTTAAACACAAAGAACTGTTTCTTTGATTCAAGCAATTATCTCAACATATAATTAGACTCTTGGTTATTTTCTCCCCAGTAAAATCCTACCATACTAGACTACGTTCCTCAAAGCAGGCCTAACCTTCTTACCTGGTTGATTTAGGATTAGCACAGGATCAGATTGAAGTCTTTGAAAGAGTAGCTTAAAGATAGGTACCATAGTAGGAAGAGGATTCGGAATTAGAACATTTAGGTACTAGCCAGTTAGGTTCCTTGATTTTACATTAGGTAAAAAACTTAAACTCCTGCTTTAAGTTCTTTGTGCAAAATGAGGGCTTTTTTTTTTTAATCCTATTGCGGGGGGGGGGGGGCAGGCTTTTTTTATTCAATCAGTTTTCTCCTTAACATTCCTCAGTTTAGCTGGGTGTGGTAACATGGACCCATAATCCCAACCTTGGGAGGCTGAGGCTAGGGATTACTTGAGTCCGAAGGTTCAGGACTACCCCGGCAACATAGCAAAACTTAGTCTTTTAAAAATAAAAAAACATATAACCATACACGGTGGTGCCTGTAGCCAGCTTATGGAGTCGCAGCTGGGTCTGGGGACAGCACTTCAAGTCCCGCCCAGGGCAACACAGCGAGACATAGTCCCAAAAAAAAATAGCTGGGCATGGTGGCACGCACCTGTAATCCTAGCTACCTGGGAAGCTGAGACTGGGTCCTTGAGTCCTTGGTACCACAGGCAACATGAGCCTGGGGTTCCAAGGGCAAAAATAGTGAGACCTAGTCTCAAAATAAGTAAATAAAAATTCCTCAGTTTGTTCATAGATATAAATATCTATTGCACACTTCTATGTGCCAGATACAATGCTTACCTATAGGGATAGAGTCATGAGCCAAATAAATGTAGTCTCTGCTATCAAATAATACAAACCCAAATTGTAAACAATGCTCAAGAATGTATGGTTACATGTGTGACAACTGCTTTGAAAGAATATTACAAGGTATCAGGAAAACAACAGCAAACTCACCCTAACTAGCAGTGGAAGTGAGTGATATTTAACCTGAATGTAAAGGATAAATAAAAGTCAAATTTATGGGGGAGAGTACAGTCTTGGCAAAAGAACAGATTGGACAGAGATGCTGAGTTGGAAAATGAGTTGATAAAACTGAAAGAAGGCCAGGAGAGCTGAAGCTTAGTGAGCAAGGAAGAGAGAAATAGAAAACATGGGCTCAGAAATATCAACTTTAATCAATAACCAATACTATACCCAAGGAGAAAGCACTGCAAATATTCCCTTTAAATAGAAGTAAACAGCTATGGCCATTATTAACATTTATCCTATTCAATAAAATGAGTAACAGACAGAAGCAGTAAAACTTTGGAGAAGTCATATTGTCATGAATACAAGCAGTATGGTTGTATACCAAGAAATTTCCAAGAAAATCACCCCCCAAAAAGCATAGAACTAGTTAGAAATAGTTAGAGTGTGTCTTCTATTGGCATCCTTCCTGTGGCCCCTTGACCCTGTTTTCTAAAATTTCCTCAGGCTCTCTGTTCTGGGCTACAAATGAATTTAATCCACCTGCCCTTGTGACCTCACCTCAGACTGAGGCATTCCTGTATTGTCAAGCTGCAAGTACTTTACTTAAGGCTCTGCCTTATTACTCATAATCTACTGTTCTCTTTTCAGCTTCCTGTCGTGTCTGTGATGAGAGAAACAGAGTCTCAGTTACTGCCAGATGTGGGGGCTATTGTTACCTGTAAGGTAAATTGGTCCTTCTTGGGATATCCATCCAGTTCTAAAAATCATGAATGAACATGGCAGAACTGCATAAGCCATATGTAACGGTTTAGATAAATATAAATTTAAAATTTACCTTCTCAATCCCAACTAGCCACATTTCAAATGCTCAGTAACTGCATAGGATTAGTAACTGTTAGCCAAGACAGAGCATTTCCATTGTTTCAGAAAGTTAATGGACTATGCAGGTCTAGAGATTTCTAGGGTAATGATGAAGGCCATCAAGTTGAGGCACACTGTTCTTTCATTAGCTGGCTCCCTGAGTGTGTAGTTTTATTGGTGTGGGAAGCAGATGACAAAGGATGATATGATAAAGAGACCTGTTTTTTGAAATTGAAGTCTCTAGAAAAGCAAAAGCCTTTATATTCTGGCATCTGTTTGATTGATTGATTGATTGATTGCATTTGTTTTAAATTTGAAGCCTTGCAACAGACTTCAAATACTTGAGGGAAAGTACAAATTAAAGCTGTTACAGTCAGTAACTATGGATGATACCTAAGTGCGCACTGCCCACACATCCCCACCCCTAAACCTGGTTAAATTAATTTGTAGCTTAGTTTTTCTCTTTATTAATTATTCCATCAGAAATTCTACAAGTTATTCTGAAAAGAACTGAATAGGCAGTGATCCATATATTATGCAGTAGCTAAAATGTAGACCTAAATTTAGGTCTTTTATATAGGCCTCTTAGCAAGACTTGTTAAACACCTAGATTTGCTGTAATATCTATTTATGTTGAACTTCTGTATTTTTCATAGCAAATTGGTATGTTATTTCTTTGGCTCCTCACAATAACTCATAGAATGCCAGAGCAGCTCTTATCTACTTTCCATGCAGGGGCATGCAAGGATGACGGTTTAATTTCTGACATCCTTTCGCCACCTCTGGTTCTGTGGGGTTCCATTGCACTGCTCTTGAAGCTCCCCTAAGACATGCAGGGATAAATAGGAGTTACCTTCAAGTTTTTACTTAGTAGATTTGCTTGGACTGAAATCCTAGTAATTCCTAGTTTATTACTGCTAATTCTCTAATAC
Organism: Uropsilus gracilis; assembly: GCA_004024945.1. Lineage (NCBI taxonomy): Eukaryota > Metazoa > Chordata > Mammalia > Eulipotyphla > Talpidae > Uropsilus > Uropsilus gracilis. Next base: position 38,842 of record PVHY01013094.1, on the reverse strand, counting down.
TGCTTACTCCTCTACTCCATAGGTCTCTAGCATCAATTCACGCTTTGCCAAAGTACACATTTTATATGTGGGATCTACACCACTTAAGAACTCTTTTCGGGGAACTATTCGGTAAGTATTATTTTCTTTGCCTCAGCTCCCAGAATGAAATTAGGCTAGAACTGAAGACTAGAATTTTTAAGGAAAACTACAGATCCTACTGCTGTCTGTATGTCTTTTCTCTGTGCTCTGACTCTCTCCAGGTGGTATCCAAAGAAAATGTTACAATATAAGAGTGAGGGCAAAAGGAATAACATGAAGATATAGGACTTTAAAATAAAACAGAAAGAATAGAGTTAAGATGGAGGTAGTAGGCCGGGCACAGTGGCTCGTGCTTGTAAGCTCCAGCCTATGAAGCGGCCGGAGCTAGGGATCGCGGTTCGAGCCCGCCTGGGGCCCGTACCAAGACCTAGTTCCAAAAAAAATTAGCTGGGTGTGGTGGTGCACGCCTGTAATCCCAGGTACCCGGGAAGCTGAGGCTGGGGATTGCTTGAGTCTGTGGTATCCTGGGCAATGAGAGCCTGCGGTTCCATGAGCAAAAATAGCAAGACCTAGTCTCAAAAAAAAAAAAAAAAAAAAATGGAGGTAGTGTACAGGATGATCATATTAAACAAAGTAAAGGGCATTTGAAGCAGTTCCTATCTTGAATTTTATATAGATTAAACTCAAGGAATTTAAGTCTTAAATTACTGGATAAGATAGTAGGGTTTTTTCCTATAAGTTCTTTGAAAAGTTTCTTGCAAAGAAGACAGTTTAGTTTTTTAAGTCCTTTCCTCGAGTTCTGTGTGGTTCCAGTGCCCTGCTGTTGGAGTTCCCTTAAGACAGCAGAGTTCCTCATACTCCTGCCAAGCCTGGTCTACTTTTCTCTCTCACACATGCTGTTCCGCTTCTCTGTGTAATCCCAAAGTGAGGAAAGTGGTTTTCTCCTGGGGTGCTTCTCTGCCCTGCTCCTCTTGAGTGGCAGCTGGGTCCTGCTTGCTGTTTGTTCTCTCTACTTTTACAACGCTTGGTCCTCTAAGCATCTGCAGGATAATTCTTTTTAATGGATAATTGATTTTTCTGTTAATTCTTTTTTTACAGCAAGGAAGATGTTCGAGCTACTGAAAAAGACAAGGTAGTGGATTGATTATCCTCCTCCCCCCACCTTTTCTTTTGCCCCAGTTCCCCAACCCCATGACTATTAGTAGATTTAAAAGGAGTTCTGAATCCTTTTGAATTATTCCAGTGAATTTAAAAAATCTGCAAGAAGGTGGAATCCAAGGATGTTTAACATACTTCCTACTGGAAAGTAAAACTCACCTCACTCTTCCTCCATATGAAGTGAAACTCATCTCACTCTTCCTCCATATGAATTTTGTTCTCAGTTGAGCAGAGAGGCTGGTTTCCTTTTTGTCTTCGAAGACTGATATTTACTCATCACTGTTCCCTCAGACTTACTCCATACCATCTCAACTGTGATGTCTTTTGTCAAGTTAGAGTCTTGAACAGCTTACTGAATTCAAAATCTTTTGTTTATGTGATGATGCTGTACAAGCAGTAAAAGCTGTTGATCACTTCTGCCCTCTGGGGTCAGAAAGCAGACTGTCTCTCCCAGAGAGTCAGTTGTTTCAGGGAACCCTAACCTGATGCAGAACTTTCCTTGACACTCCTGTTTTTTCTTTACAGGTTGAAATTTATAAGAGTTTCCACCCAGGTGACATTGTCTTGGCCAAAGTGGTATCCTTTATTCCAGGCAGACTTGTCCTTTGTCAAAAGAAGAAGCAAAAGTAAAGAAACAAATAGCTATGGGAGGGAAGACTTATAATCCATCATTTTCCTTCACCACCATCTGTGACTAGATCTCCCTCGGTGATGCACAGTCCAACTACCTTCTGACCACTGCTGAAAACGAACTAGGGGTGGTGGTGGCCCACAGTGAATCAGGTAAGTGAAGCCACACTTCCACATGCTTACCTGGGAGCCATGGCTTGGGATCACCCCCATTGTTTCCCACTGTTTTGTAATAATCTAGAAAGCAATATGGGTGTAGATACTTAATACTGAGATTAGAACGACTCTCCTTATGTAATTCTGGGGTGGGAAGACTCTGTAAGACAGTGGAATAAACAAGATTTTTTTCTGATACAGTGTAGTTCCATAGGTACCTTGGTGACCATTCAGCAAGAAAATGATCTCGAAACTATTTGAGATCTCAGCGCACCTCTTGCCTTCCAGGTGTCCAAATGGTTCCCATCAGCTGGTGTGAGATGCAGTGCCCTAAGACCCACACTAAAGAATTTAGGAAAGTCGCCCGAGTACAGCCTGAATTCTTGCAAACCTAAGAAGCCACATTTTACCCCATGGAAGAGGGTAAGCTGTTTCCAGAGTACATGTATGACAGTAACATCAGGATGCCGTTGTCTTTATTCAGACACCTGGGGTCAGCCAGCCACTGCCTCTAGAAAAATCTGCCATAAACATACTCTGTCAGTGGAACATTTTTCTTGTGAACCTTTCGCTGGGTTTCATTTTCACAATGATAAATTTCTCTCTTGGAAGCACCAGCAAACAAACTAAAGTGTTGGCAGGAACCTGTTCCTTCTGAGTCTTACAAATATGGTTTTTGTTGTTGTGTTTTTGTTTTGTTTTGTTTTTTGCTGTAACGAAGAAAACATTTTTACTGATTTTATGGTTTCTATTGTCTTGCATAGGGAAAGGAATCTAAATGGTTTCATTACATTTAGGATAGGGGTTTTTGCGTGGTGTCACCTGTTAACTGACTTATGCCAAGTACCTGCTTGATGGACAGAACCTAGTCTCTAACCTTTCATGTGTTTTATTTTCTAAGTAATTCTGATATTCAGTGGTAACTGTGTGCCAGACATTGGGTCACGTACTTTATATACCTTCCCTCATTTTGGGAGATTATGGTTTGTTGAAAATTATAGGGCATGGTAGCATGCACGCAGTTCTCAAAGCAGTTTGGTCAGTGTAGTATTAACTGGTACAGTGGGTGTTCGAGGATACGTTTCTGGTTTGTTTTTTTTGTGTTTTTTTTTTTTTTTTTTGAGACTAGATCTTGCTGTTTTTGCCCCTGGAACCGCAGGCTCATGTTGCCTCAAGCAATCCCCAGCATCAGCTTCCCGGGTAGCTGGATTACAGGCCCGCGCCACCATGCCTGGCCTTGGGATACATTTGTTAAATCTGAATTGAAAAGAGACCCTGGCATTATCATGTGAGTGGCCAGGAAAGGACTTGTGTCAAGAGCTAAACGGAATTTTAAAGCACTTATTAAGTGAAGATGTTCAAACCAGAGAAGCCCAAGCAAAGTGCCAAAGCAGGAATGAAAATATAAGTTTGAGGATGAAGAAGGGATGAGGGTTAAGCATGGAGAGGTCACAGGAAGAACGAAAAGATAATCTTGAAATATCACTTCTTGAGATAGCATTCAAGAGGCCCATTTCCTTTACCTAGTGACAGTTGTTGAAGGTGAGTTTTGGAATCAACCCACCTGGGTTTTTATGTTGAGTGTATTTTTATTTTTACTGAAAACTAATACCTGGGATTAACCAGCAACTGCCTCTAAAGAAATCTGCCAAAAGTGTACTCTGTAGGTGGAACATTTTTCCTATAAACCTTTTAGTGCATTTCATTTTCTCAAGAGATAAATTTCTTTTTTTTTTTTCTTTTTTTTTTTTTGTTGAGAATAGGTCTCGCTATTTTGGCACGTGGAAGCGCAGGCTCACGTTGCCCGGGGTACCACAGATTCAAGCAATCCCCAGCTTCAGCTTCCCAGGTAGCTGGGATTACAGGTGTGCACCACCACACCCAGCTATTTTTTGGAGGACTAGGTCTCACTATGTTGCCCCGAGCGGGACTCAAACCACGATCCCTAGCCCCAGCCACTTTATAGGCTGAAGCTTACAGACACATGCCACCGAACCCAGCTAAGAGATAAATTTCTCTTGGGAGCACCACCAAGCCAACAGTTGAGGTAATTGCAGAATTAATTAATTAATTGCTGCTGTCAGAAATTAAAGAGATCCCTTGTACACGCTCTCCAATTTCCCTCAATGGTGACATTTTGCGAAATTATCATATACTGTAAGAATTGGGGTCTGCTGGACACGGTGGCTCGTGCCTGTAAGCTTCAGCCTATGAAGCGGCCAGGGCTAGGGATTGCGGTTCGAGTCCCTCCTGGGGCCAGTAGCCAGACCTAGTTCCAAAAAAATAGCTGGGCATGGTGGCGCGTGCCTGTAATCCCAACTACCTGGGAAGCTGAGGCTGGGGATTGTTTGTGTCTGTGATACCCCAGCAACAAGAGCCTGTGGTTCCCTGGGCAAAAATAATGAGACCTAGTCCCCCCAAAAAAAAGAATTAGGGTCAGCATTGACCCTTGAGCAAGTTATTTCTTTAGGTTTGTTTGCTCTTCTGCAACAGTATGCCCTCAGGAGTCTCGTGAGGAAGAAATGCATGCAAGCCTTCAGTGCCTGCTCATCTTATTTAAACTCTTACTTATCTGATTGCCTTCTCTCAAGTATCTGTTAAATACCAGTGTTTAAGTGAGACACTTTGATGTAGTTTAACCAGTCTCCAAAACACAAGTATTTTAAAACTTTACAACTACTACTACTTTAAAACTATTAAAGCCAGGTGTGGTGGCACATACCTGTAATCCCAGTGCTGGGAGGCTGAGACCAGGGATTGCTTGAGTCCACAGCTTTGGGACTACCCCAGGCAACATAGTGAGACCTAGTCTCTATTTAAAAAGAAAAATGGAAAAAATAAAACTTTTTTTTGTTTTTTTGGGACTGGGTCTCGCTATGTTGCCCGGGGTAGTCCCGAAGCCACGGACTCAAGCAATCCCCAGCCTCAGCCTTCCAGGTAGCTGGGATTACAGGCACGCGCCACCATGTCTGGCTGCTTTTTTGAGACCAGGCCTCACTGTGTTGCCCATGGTAGTCTCGAACCTGCGAACTCAAGTGATCCTTGACCTCTTGCCTCCCAGTGCTTGGATTATAGGCGAGCGCCACCATGCCTGGCAAAAATGTTAATATTTTTTAGACAATTCTATAGAGAAAACCCTTACGCCATCTCTTTATGCCTCTCTGATTTGCTTACAAAACAGATTCTTAGCAGTAGAATGCTGGGTCAAAGAATCTGCACATTTTGAATTGGCCTTCAATTCCCCCCCCCCCACTGCCTTGGCAGAAAATATTACCAGTTGATTGTTGCAGCAGCAGCAGCAGCAGCAATCTGTTTACTTATGTTTTCCCTGAACTTCCATGACTCTGGAAAGTAACCATCATTTCTATGTTTCACAGAGGAGTAAAGTAAGGCTTAGAAAAATGAACTTGCTCAGTCACAGCGACATCAGATAGCACAGTACTCAATCCCCCTCTTACTGTAAAGCACAGCATCTTCTCCTGTACCCTCAGCCTCCTTCCTGACTATTCAGCAGAACCTTGCATGCACTGGAGTCTTCCAATTCACATAGGTTTACCAGTCATGAGTGCTCATTAGACACCAGTCATTCATTCAGTAAATATAAACTGATTTAATTTTATATATAAATTTAAAATATAAATATACTCATCCTGCTACTGTTCAGGAACTGGGAGTTAAAGGGTAGAACCCTTGTGGATCTGACTTACTAGCTGGAGAGATGGATACTAATTAACACACGTTATATTAGGTATGTTAAAATTTCAACAGAAATTTTTCCCCCACCCCCCTCAAAAGTAATTTTTAAAAGCATCATAAAGAGGAGTACTTGACAAAACTGAAATGTGGCCTTCCCTGCTCTGCTACGGATCAGGCCAGATTTTCTCACCCTTAACCATCCAATATTACATTACCATCTAGTTATGTAGTTATGTGCCTGTCTTCATTGCAGGGAGGCAGCCTGATCATGATGCCAGTTGCTACAGAAGCATCAGGCTCACCAATCTGTATAGGTTCCTTATTGGTTCTAGCAGTTAACACAAACACACCAGGCAAGGCAGGAAAACCCCAATTTTGTTTTGTTTTTTTTTTTCTTTTTTCTAGACTACATCTCGCTATTTTTGCCCGTGGAACCTCAGGCTCTCATTGCCTGGGGTACCAAAGACTCAAGCAGTCCTCAGCCTCAGCTTCCCAGGTAGCTGGGATTACAGGCGTACACCACCACACCCAGCTATGTTTTTGGAACTAGGTCTCGCTACGGGCCCCAGGCGGGACTCGAACCGTGATCCCTAGCCCTGGCTGCTTCATAGGCTGAAGCTTACGGGCACGAGCCACCGTGCCCATGCCCAGCCTGAAAACCCCAATTTTGGGAGATGGGTGACAAGAGAGGATGAGGAGGGTGTATGGGAGGTGGGTGAGCCCCCAAGTCTCCCCAGGAATCTCCATATTCTTTCTCTGGCCTCTCTGGTCTTCTCTCATGCTCTCCTATGCCTGTGCTCTCTATGCTTTAGCCCCTCTCTCCTAGGTCCAGGTGTGCACACTTACACATACTCACTGGGCCATACACTCATGGGGAGAGTGTAATACCATAGGTGCTCTTTCTGCAGGTTAGTGGAAGAGAAAGTCTGACTCTCCCTACACCTATGAATCTGAGCTTTGGGGGCAGAATTCTGTCTTCTGTCTTTGAATCTCCAGTACTTGGTATTATGACTAGCCAAAAGCAAATGCTCACTAAAATTTTTCTTGAGGGCATTCATATTTCACAAAATAACTGTGCCTAACAATATTAAATAAAGGTGGTGTTTGCAAATCTGAAATCAGTTCTGGAGAGCAAGGAAGGTGGCTATTCTTTCTGTGCCCTGAAATTATGGTTTCTCAACCAAGTAGACAAACTTTAAAATTGCCTATAAAACTTTAAAGAAAAAGCAGTGCTGCTAGTCTGTCAGCAGTTAAGGCACATTGCATACATTATCTCTAGTCCTGACAAGAACCTCTAAAAGGCCCAGTTTCCCCAGATGATTAGGTTCATTTCAGCATCACAGGTGATTGTGATGTGCCACCTCAGCTGAGCAGTAGTCTTCAAGGGGAGGAATGGCAGTTGTTGGCCTTCTAGTGGTAATGACAAATGATGCTAGCTTTCTGGCACAAAGGCAGGTATTTTGGTCAAGACTGTTGAGTTGTAAGGAATGAAGACTGCCATTAACCCAAACTGAACTAATGACTTGGGTCAAGAATACTTAAACAAAATTACCAACTCTAGGCCGGGCACGGTGGCTCGTGCCTGTAAGTTTCAGCCTATGAAGCGGCCGGGGCTAGGGATCGCAGTTCGAGTTCCACCTGGGGCCCATAGCGAGACCTAGTTCCAAAAAATAGCTGAGAGTGGTGGTGCGCAACTGTAATCCCAGCTACCTGGGAAGCTGAGGCTGGGGATTGCTTGAGTCTGTGGTACCCTGGGCAACGAGAGCCTGCGGTTCCATGGGCAAAAATAGCGAGACCTAGTCTCAAAAAAAAAAGAAAAAAATTAACAACTCTGGGTATAAGATTCTGTGCAGTCTTAGTAAAATTATATTCTTCTATGCTATTTGAAACTTAAATCATTGGTTTCCCTAGGGTTACTATGTAGATCAAATCAAAAACTAGAAAAGCAAGTTTTAAGTAGCTAAATATATTTTTTTTAAAAACTTTTTAAATAAAAGTAAAATAGACTAAGACCCTTGATGTGGTTGAACCAACAACTTTCACCTGAGCTCCAGTACTGAACAGTCATCAATCTTTTGGCCATTGTCCACCTCTCTGAGCCTGTTCCCTCGTGTAAATTGGGGAAACTGGCCCTTTCTGAGGTTCCTATGAGGACTAAAGCGCATGTGTGCAGCGTGACCTAACTGCTGGCAGACCTTCCTGAGAAATGCAGATGGTGTTACTTGCTCCTACTGGGTGATAGGCATGACCAGCATTCTCCTGCCTTGTGAGCTTTCTCGTGTCCCGATGGTCTCCTCAAAGATCATAGATGATAAAAGGAGCAACATCCCTTCCAAATTATGTACATGATCACACTTCTGTTTTCCTACATCAAGTCATTGTATGAGGCCATAATTTGTGACTGATGGGGTAAAAACTTTAAGGGTGAGCCGGGCACAATGGCATGCACCTATAAGCCCAGCCTTGGGAGGCTGAGGCTGGGAATCACTTGAGTCCGTAGGTTCAAGACAACCCCGGGCAACATAGCGAGACCAACCCCCCCCCCTCAAAAAATAGCCAGGCATGGTGGCACGCACCTGTAATCCCAGCTACCTGGGAGGCTGAGACTAGGGATCACTTGAGTCCGCAGGTTCAGGACTATCCCAGGCAACATAGTGAGACCTAGTCTCTAAAAAAAAAAAAAAAAAAAATTAAGGGGGGGAGGCAAAAAAAAGGAATCAAATTTACAAGTTAATAGGATGTGTTTAAAGAAATCTGGTGAACAAAGCTACTCTCAAAAGAGCACATACTGGCTTCCAGAATCTGCCTTTTGCAGTCAAAGAGGATTAGGGAAGCAGCACTGCTGAGCAAAAGCTAGAGTGGTAACTAGTGGGGGACCTGCCCACCCCTCTGGGCTCCCCTACCTATGGTAGGAAATCAAGGAGATATAGTGTGAGTCAGGCTGTGTAAGACTGATGGGCTGCCCTGCAGCTCTTAATCTGTCACAGGACTTGTTCAGCATTTCAGGTTGAACACTCAAGCGGATTTCCTCAGTCAGAGATTACACATCACACAGAAAATATTGCACATCACTCCTTTATTTATTATACTGGTCTGGAAAAAAATTTCGTACAGTTATGCTCAAAATGATACCAAGCAACTGGAACATGATTCAGAAATCAGATACAATGACACACTTCGACATGATCAAGAGGCATTTCACTGCCACAAAACAGTAAGGGGTTCTAAAACACAGCAGGGTGAACTCCTTGCTGGTCAAGGAGCTTATCCTACGTTAGTATGAGGAATGGCTTATCTTCTAAAGACCACGCATGGTACTGTTTCACCCACCACTAGAACACCCCAGAAGGGTTTTTGTTTTCTATGTTTATAATATATATTTGACTTTTTCTTGTAAAAGTAGATGCACACAACATTCGGAATGGATCCCAATCTGGAGCCAGATGCTCGGGGAGGAAATGTTTCTTTTAATCACCATGCAGGTTACAGTCATCTTCCATTGGAATGACCAGACCAGCACAGTCAGTCACCTGACCACAGAGTGTTGCAGGACTGGCTCCTGGAGTAGATAGGCTCTGGCTTCTCACTGATCACACCTTAGCATGGTTCCTCCCTACCCCTACCCTAGCCGGCCCTCAGTAAACAAAGAACTAGCAAAAACCCCAGCTACTTCTCTACTCTCGGGTAAGAGTCATCCCTCAGCTTGGCTTGAGGACCCACACACCAGAGAGGCATTCTGACTAGACTGTATGAAGGGAGTGGGTGCAAGAGATAAGATGGCGAAAATGAAGTTGGGAACCACCTGTTTCCATCTGCAGCTAAAACTTAAGATTCCTACAGATGGTCAGTGTGACATGTGCAGGGGCGAAGTGCAGAGGAATGGGGTGGGCAGGCAAGAGGTCCTTGTCTGTCTGCTCGCTTCACTTCTTGGCCTTGCCCTGGGCAGCCACGGCTTCCATGGCTTTACGCACGGTCTCTTCATCCCCCAGGAACTGCATGGGCTTGATGGGCTTCAAATTCTTGTCCAATTCGTAGACAATGGGAATACCAGTTGGCAGGTTCAGCTCCATGATAGCCTCTTCAGAGAGACCTGAAAATACCCACCACATTCAGTCAAGCAAGTTATGAGTCCCCACATCCCCAAACCCCTGCCAAGTTTATTTTTTTTTTATTTCTTCATTTTTATTATTTTTTTTAAATAATTTTTTTTTAAATTTAATTTTTAAAAAAATTTAATTTTTTTAAATTTTTCAGTCCCTGGGGGTCACCCACCGCCTCCCCTTCCCACCCGCTCCAGCTGGTCCCCATTCTCCCCTTGTGCAGTTTCATTATCTACCTTCCTGGATAAACAGTATCCTAGAGAAGGACTTTCGTAAGAATTAAAACAAGACGCCCTTGCTGACCTTTATGATAATGACTTGCGTTATGACCCAAGGAATGCCCACAAATACTTATCTGCTCAGTTACTGAAAGGCCAAAAAAAACTATGAAAGGTATGTGCCAGCTATGCCTCCCAAAGTGGGATCTGGAAGCCCACAGCGAAGCAGGACTACATGCACCACACATCTATGTAGTCTGTCCAGCCTGCCGAGAGTAACATCCGGGTCTCTGGACCCCGAGGTGAAGCAATTTAAGATGCAAATAGAGATGCTGGTGTGAAGTTGTGCTAGTTGTGATTAAGTCCAAATTTTTTTTTTTTTTTTTTTTTTTGGATGAGACTAGGTCTCGCTATTTTTGCGTGTGGAACCGCAGGCTCTTGTTGCCTGGGGTACCACAGACTCAAGCAATCCCCAGCCTCAGCTTCCCAGGTAGCTGGGATGACAGGCATGCACCACCACGCCCAGGTATTTTTTTGGAACTAGGTCTCACTACGGACCCCAGGTGGGACTCGAACCACGATCCCTAGCCCCGGCCGCTTCATAGGCTGAAGCTTACAAGCATGAGCCACCGTGCCCGGCCTCCAAATTTTTTTTTAGCAGTTTACACCAGAAATCCTAGTTCAGGGTAGGTGTCTCAAACTTCAATATGTATCTTGAATCACTGAGCTGATGGCTGCAGCCTCTGGATCAGGCTTGCAGTGGAGCCTGATGTCCTTCCATGCATACCAAACACTCAGTGATCTCCTGCAGAAGATGTTTGGAAAAACCAATAGAGGAGATAGAGGGTGTTCCCACTAGGAATGAAATCTAGACTGCCTCTAGATTATCAATATGTCCAGCCCTTTCTGAAGACCTCATTCGTACTGAGTGATTATTCCAGATTAGTATCAGTTCTGTGGGATCCCTCCTGGGGGCCCATCTGAAAAACTGGACATACCCTCCAGATGTTTGACGATGCCCCGAAGGCTGTTGCCATGGGCAGCAATCAGTACCCGCTTTCCCTCCTTGATCTGAGGAACTATCTCTTCATTCCAAAAGGGCAGTGCTCTGGCAATAGTATCCTTCAGACTCTCACAGGAGGGAAGCTGGTCTTCAGTGAGGTCGGCATACCTGCGGTCCTAGACAAGAAAATCCACACTCACCAATTATTTGCAGTTCGACCTATTATTGGTATCACAGTTCATCCCCCATGGGGCCAAGGTGATGGGCAATGATCTTCACCAGAGCCCAGAACTTGGGAAAGGGGTAACTGTCCTTTCCCTTTACACACTACTGAAATGAGAAACAGTCCAGAAGAAACAGAATTTAGGAAGATCTCAAAACTCTTCCCAATTCATTTTATCTTATAACTGGTTTAGGAAGGTACCAAGTCTCTGAATGAGTTTTATATATAATAATGCCAATGGAGACATATAAACATTTTTAAAAATAAACTCTCAGCTAAGTTAAGGCCATTCCTTGGAAAAGGCAGTTTGCAGTGAACTATTTTATCAAAAATTATATACTCAATGGGACTAGGCAGGCACTAATAAAGCTAAAAACCTGTAAGACCCAGATTCTCATTCCTGGTCCCAGTGTAAGCTGCACCTGTGTTCATACCTTGCTGATGTTGCTGTAGAAGGGGTGGTCCGGCTCCATGGGAGGCGGCGGCACGTCAAAGGAGCGCCTCCAGATCTTTACCTGGGCCTCGCCGTGCTTGGCAGCGGTTTCTGCTTTATTGAGGCCAGTCAGACCCCCATAGTGCCGCTCATTGAGGCGCCAAGTCCTCACTACTGGCAGCCACATTTGGTCGATGGCTTCCAGCACCGTCCAGAGAGTCCGAATTGCTCTCTTCTGCACCGAGGTGAAGCAGATATCAAACTCATAGCCAGCATCTAGAAATCAGAAGATCAAAGCCATAAGCTGATGAGGGCTACTGTGGAGCAAGAATCCCCTTATGCCGGGCACGGTGGCTCGTGCCTGTAAGCTTCAGCCTGTGAAACAGCCAGGGCTAGGGATCACGGTTCAAGTCCCGCCTGGGGCCCATAGCGAGACCTAGTTGCAAAAAAATAGCTGGGCGTGGTGGCGCGCGCCTATAATCCCAGCTACCTGGGAAGCTGAGACTGGGAATCGCTTGAGTCTTCCACGGGCAAAAATAGTGAGACCTAGTCTCACTAAAAAAAAAAAAAAAAAAAGAATCCCCTTACACATATGTCTCCAACACAGGTAGTCAATTGAAAAGTGTTTGGTAAATATTGTACTGTGTATATCCTTGCAGGAAAAACTATTCTGCCTTTTAGGGAAGATAAAATTTGTTGACTCAGGCTAAGTTGACAAGATAGCTCCCAGTGGTTCCCCAATAATTTATCCAGTCCAGGATCTAAATGGACTGTTGGGGCTAACCAACAACCTGTGCCACTGACACTAAAAGGCTCAGAGTGCTGTGCCTCAGCACATTTCAAGAATGTATTTTTGCTCCAACTCTTCCAAGAAAGGATCCTAAACGCTTGGAATGTCTTAACTAATAACTAGTGCTGACAAGAGGACTTACCCTCTCTTAGGCACTGACTGAGTACTTTGTGTTTTATTTAGCCTTCATGACAATCCCATGAGGTTATAATCCTTATTAACCCATCTTACCAGAAGAGGAAAAAAAAATGAATTTAAGCAAATTACCCCAAATCACAACTATTATATGTGATGTAAAACCCAGGCTGTGTGACCCCAAAATTCAACTCACCTCCATTTTCCTAACTCCTAAGAATGATTTATATTTCAGTTCAAACTGTTTAAAAGACAATCTAAAATATTACTACTAATGTAATTCTCTAACCTCTGATCTCAGGAAAATGATATTTTTAACTCAATAATCAGGCCACAGCAAGTGCTGTTAAGGGATGCTCATAAACTGAGTTGGTTATGTGAAATTGTATTTTTTGCTGTACAGTGTGGAAAACACACCACAATCTCAATCCAGTTCCCTCTGCTGTGGTCAAAGAGCCAGCATATATATCCCTGAGTACCGTCAAAGGAATATACCTACTATGTCAACTGTTAAACCAAATTTAAAAGAAGCAACTCACTTGAAAAAAAAATGCTATGCTCTGATTTATTTATAGAGATAAATCTTATTGAGATTTATCTTGTACATGAGCCGGGCACGGTGGCTTGTGCCTGTAAGCTTCAGCCTATGAAGTGGCCGGGGCTAGGGATCGCGGTTCAAGTCCTGCCTGGGGCCCGTAGCGAGATCTAGTTCCAAAAAATAGCTGGGCGTGGTGACGCGCGCCTGTCATCCCAGCTACCTGGGAATCTGAGGCTGGGGAATGCTTGAGTCTGTGGTATCCTGGGCAACGAGAGCCTGCGGTTCCACGGGCAAAAATAGCGAGACCTAGTCTCAAAAAAAAAAAAAGATTTATCTTGTACAGTAGTCATTGAGGAGTGGCAATTGAGAGTTATGTTGGCCCAACCAATAGGCTGCAGTGATTAAATCACTCTTATGTTTCAGGGAAAGATTATTCTCACTTAATAGAGAAATGCCTCTTTCCTTATATGGTAGGCCAGGAAAACACTCCCTCTTCAAAATCTAACGCTTTCCTGGTACTGCCCCATATTGAGGTTGCCAATGTTAATGAATGAAATAGGAATTCTTTTCCTGCAGTTCATTCAGTTGAGAATGAGACCAATAAGAACTACATTGAAGGAAGAAGGGAGAACTAATTGCTGGGAAATCCACCAATTCATGGGAAAGACATCACTGGGCTTCAAGGTAAATCCTGGCTTGGTTATCATCTCCTCTCGAACCTAACCATAAGGGGAAAATCTGCTCCCCAATAAAAGGCTGAGTCACTGGGAAGCAACTATCCCCAGTACAAGCCGCAGGTCCCATGCTGAAAAGCTACTGGCTGTTTCACTGCAATTATTTTCACTTGCAATAGTGCCTCATACTGGATCCACAAATAGGTCCCCAAGGAGTTAAAGGGTTCTCTGTGGGGCATAGTTCTTAAAAGAATTCCAAAGCCTCTTCTTTTAGCTTGTACATTAAACAAAAAGCATATCCCAGGATACTCCAGGGATGGACTGTAGAGTGGACTTAGGCTCCATCCTCCCCAGGCAGTAAAGCTGCATGGAAAAAGTTCGCACCAGTTTTCTCCTGAAATCAGAGTAAAGATTTTATAAACCTACTATCATATAAAGCCTTAGTGAATTTAGGCCGCGCACAGTGGCTCGTGCCAGTAAGCTTCAGCCTATGAAGCGGCTGGGGCTAGGGATCGCGGTTCAAGTCCCACCTGGGGCCCGTAGCGAGACCTAATTCCAAAAAAATAGCTGGACGTGGTGGCGCGCACCTGTAATCCCAGCTACCTGAGAAGCCGGGGCTGGGGACTGCTTGCGTCTGTGGTACCCCGGGCAACGGGAGCCTGCGGTTCCACAGGTAAAAATAGCGAGACCTAGTCTCAAAAATAAATAAATAAAATAAAAGCCTTAGTGAATTTAATATATTTATGTTAGGTCTTTAAAATTACTAGATTATTAATAATGATCGTTATAATTCGGGGTTTTTTAGCCTTTCATTTTTTAAGCAGAAGTTCAGATTGTAAATGGCATCTTTCTTTTAACTAATGCTACCAATGTATATGACAAAACTGAAATAGGGTCTTTCACTCTTCAAAGATTACAGGTTATTTTATCAGTCTGAGAGGACAGATGCAATTTGCTTTATCCTGAACTAGTCATCAGCAAGCCAATATAAATCCATACTGTTCCTCCAGGCAGCAGGAGAGAAAATGGCCTCCTTTCTCAGCACTTACCCATTCCCAGTCTCTCCTACACTGTATGAGGTCACATCAGGCCATCCCAAAGTGTTCACACACTACTCCAACAGGATTACATTTCCCAGACTTTCTAAACCTTTGCTTCACTTCAAAAAGATCTACAGTGAACACGAGAAGCTAAAAAAGAGCAACCTGGAGCCAAATACCTGTCCATATTAACCAGGCATCAGTAACCTTTTTATACATGGCTGCTTTTTTGTCCAGAGGCTAGAAGGTATTTGCTCAAATCATCCATGAAAGTACCTCCTCCCTCAGGAAATTGTGAGTTGCTGACAGCAGGGAATGCTTCCTTATTGGCAATCGAAACCCACAGAGAACTGTCCACTGTACTGGGGGAAGTCTGAGTATGCAAGTGTTATCTCACCTGCCACCTTTGCCCAGCGCCCTTGGCCAACAGCCTACCGGTTCCTCGACCTACCTGTTACTCAACCCCTGAATAGGCCAGAGTGCTGGACTAAGCATGAGTTATGACCTTGGACAAATCATCGTGCCAATCCTCACTTTTCCCAACTCTAAAATTAAAGAGGCCCAGGAGGAATGGGAAAGAAGAGAGTTACAATCTACTTGGTAGGGTTGTGAAAAGGATCAAATCATTCATTCATTCGAATACTTCGGTGGATGCATTCTGGATACAGGATTTTAGAGATGCTACAGTGTAAGAGCAAAGGTCTACACAGGCACGCGGATTCCTCGGAGTCCAGAAGCCCTCTGGTCCACCCCCGGAGCGCGGCACCGCGTCACTCCCTCCTCTGCCAGGCAGACTGTGGCCCCTTGCTTCACCCGGATCCGCAGCCCCCTCCAGAGAAGGCTTGGTTACAAGTGCTGGAACACACCGGGTATCTCACTTAATAACCCGTTCTGGAATACTAAACGCCCCGACTAGGGAGTTTTGCACGACGAGGTCGTGGAGCGTGCGGCTAGCTACCGGACGACCGACCCGGGTCCCCACACTTCACTTGGGTGACCTTGAGCCAGCCGACCCCCTCCCCCCACCTCTTCCCGGGCCCAACTTGTCGTTAGCAAAATAAACTGCTGGAAAGATGAGGCCCAAGGTCTCAGCCTCCTCCCGGAAGCCACGGGAGCGAGCCAGGCGGCCGCGATCGTGGGACGCAGGCCCGGGCTCTCGCAGCCCCCATCCGAGCCCGCCCCTGCCCGCTCCGCACCTCGCAACGCCTGGCCGCCGCGCTTCGCCTCCTCGTGTCCCGCCGGGCTCAGGTCCGCGTCGTACCAGCCGCTGAAGCGGTTCTCCAGGTTCCACGCGCTCTCGCCGTGCCGGATCAACACCAACTTGTAGGCTGCCATGGCGATTGCTCGGGATGAAGCGCTGACTGGCGATCGCCGAGATTCCGGAGTCGCAGCCCGGCCCCTGACCGCGCCTGCGCACTGACGCTCTCCCGCCCCGCTCCCGCGCACTCTCTAGCCCAAATCTTTTCCCTGGCGGGGGCCGCCCTCCGCTCGGCGTTTCTGCGCGTGCGCGTCGGGCGGGCGCTGCGGCCGCGGTGGGAGGGAGCGCGGGCGAGGGCGGCAGGGCGCATGCGGCCTCGGCCTCGGGCCGCGCGTCCGGCGCGACGGTCACGGAGCGCACGTACTCCCGAAGGGCGGTGGAGCCTTCCGGGCAGCGCCGGGGTGGCGCGGCGGCTTCTGTGTATGTGCGGAGCCACCATGCTGTGCCCAGCGCCGTCCTTCCGAAGATAGTCGTTATACTGAAGTGCCCTTATCGTGTGAACCGCCCTTTACTCTGCTCGCTCACTTTCCCATCCGACCAGGACTTTGATTCACACGCTTGTGCTGGGGTCTTCACTCTTCCACTTTATTACTGCCTTTATCCCTGTTCACGCACTATCCAGTCAGCGCCTCCTCGGCCTCCCAGTCTCCAATGTGAAGAAACCAACATTCCAGAAAGGGCCCGGCTGCCTCTGCGCTCCGAATCTCAATCAGCGGCTTAAGTATTGCTTGTGCACAGGGTAGACAACGATGTAATAAACTTGTTTGTGTACATGTGCAATCAATAAAAAATAAAATTTAAAGATATGGGTGAGAGACCCATGGGAACGTTGAAAAATAAATAAATAAACATTGCTTGTCCAGACAGCTCTCCTGGCCGCGCCATTCTCCCAGTGCGTTGCAATCCACCCTCTCATCCAGCTCCAAACTGGAGGCCTAGTAGCCGGCTAGGACCCAGGCTAAATGTGTTCTCTGCCCTTCACAACAGATGGAGTTCGCGTAAGAGCCACATGTAAACAGTTACCCATGAAACTGCCCTGTGCTGTATTCTGAAAGACTCTAGTAGAAGTTTTTAACGTACTATAGAGAAAATGGAATGGCTCAGCCTCTTTTTTACCTCAGCCTCCCCAGCCACCACCTGTGGCTTTGCTTTCCTCACAGGATTCATTGCCCCCACTACATACTCTGTTGATGCAAAAAGTATAGGGCGCTTGAGCACCAGCATGCAGGGACATCCAGGGTCAAGGAGCCAGAAAGCATGGGGTGTACCTACCTGTAAGTACCAGTGCCGGACCAGGAGATGGTTACAGGGGAGAAGTCAGAAAGTGCAGAGATCACAGGACCTGTGAGACTTGGTTGCTGCTCCAGCCTCTCAGTCCCAGTCCCTGCGTGATGGTGTGCCTGTGTGCCCGTGTGCCTAGTTTAACATTAACATGTTCACCATAGCAACATATTTTGGATCTTCTGCAGTCAGACAGCTCTATTATTTGTATTTTTCTCCCTTGGACAGGGCTAATTTATATTGAATTAATAGGGCCAGGCACAGTGGCTCATGCCTGTAAGCTTCAGCCTATGAAGCGGCCGAGGCTAGGGATCGAGGTTCGAGTCCCGCCTGGGGCCCGTAGCGAGACTTAGTTCCAAAAAAAATAGCTGGGCGTGGTGGCGTGCGCCTGTAATCCCAGCTACCTGGGAAGCTGAGACTGGGGATTGCTTGAGTCTGTGGTACCCCGGGCAACAAGAGCCTGCGGTTCCACGGGCAAAAATAGCGAGACCTAGTCTCCAAAAAATAAATAAATAAATTGAATTAATAAAATAATAATATGCATGTGCCACAAGTGGGTACATGCCACCCAATGTGACAACCATGCATGCACCATTGGTGGTACACACTGGCAAAACATGTTAGAGGTTTGTCAAATCCACAGAGAAATCCATTATTGATTCATTAGAATGTATGCCCTGCACCTAGTTGCCCCTACACATGCACTCAAAGCAATTACTAGGTTCCAGGCAGTGTAATGAGTGCTTTTCAATCAACTCCTTTAATCCTATCTTTGTAATGATCCTATGAGGCAAGTACCATCATTTCACCATTTACTGATGTGGAAACTGAGACATGAGGTAGTTTACCTAGGGTTTCAGGAACCAGAATTCAAGTCCAAGCTAGATAGCTTCCCAAGAGTTCATGCACTTCCCTGATATTCTCTGTGTCCTCCACATTTTGCTGTACCGTAGGCAATGGTTGACTTTGAAGAGTAGGAAAGATTTGAGAGTTAGAGAAGAGTGACTTTGGAAACAGTATGAACTGAAACACCTAAAACTGTTTTGTAGATAAATCATCATTAGCAGGAGCTTTTAGTGAGAGTTTGTAGTGTACCGAGTATTTCAATGTATTATTTAATGTCTTTAATGTATTATTTCAAGTAGTTCCTCTAACCCAGGTACTTTTGTAGCTGTAAATGAGAAAACTAAGATCGAGTCACGGTTATAAGGTGCAGGAGAAATCAGGACTGAATTCCCTACTGCCCTAGGGTGACTCTAACTAGAGTACCCCCCTGCCTGCCTGCTCTGCACCCAGAGAGGGGGCTGGAATGAGGTCCAGCACTAAAATTTGCCCCCGGAACTCAGTATCCCAGCGCTGCAAAGAGAGGACTTCTCCAGAAGTCTTTCTTGGTCAAGCTCCTGGCTTGGCCTACCTGGGAGTCCTTGAAAGACTTCTAAGAAGCTCTCCAGCTGGCGATGCCTGCTACTGGGTCATCCACTCCTAAAATCCAGGCCCTCCCAGGGAGAGCTTTTCCAGCCATAACCTTGACCTTTCAGGATGCACATCTTGTTCTCCTGCCTTGGTCCTCATTCATGCTGCCAGTCAAACCCCTCTCTCTTTTTGTCCTCCCCCTGCTTTCTGCACGTAGCCCAGACTTTTGTGCTCTTGTCTAGTCAGGGTTCACATGTCTGTGTAAAGTAGGAAGTGTGAGTAGGAAAGACCCCCCAAGACAAGTATGTTTCTGTTTCTGGTTAGCCAGGGAGCCTAGAATGGTCACCCAACATCTCATCCCCAGTTCCCTCGCCTGTTAACTGGAGCAATAATCATATACTCACCTAAAGGCCCTTTGGGAGTAATAAATGAGATGAGGCATGGGAAGTGCTTACAGCTGTGCTAGCAAAAATAGTCACAAATAATGATACTAATAACAAACCTCTTATTAGCACACAGATGAGGTAAAATAAAATAAATTAGGTCCTGGGCTGGGACCCTCATTAGCCCCCTTACCATTAGCACTATTTCCTGTGCCACAGCTGCCCCCAACAGCACCATCAACACTCTAAACACCTGCAGAAAACAAGATGTACCCAGCGCTTGTTAATCTAGCACTTTGTCAGTGAGCAAAAAGAAACCACAAGGCAAAGGAACCTCGAATATAAAAATTAGATTCCACTGCTTGTTTCTGCAGATAGACTGACTTTTGCAGTCTGCCTGGCTTCTGCCCTTTCCTCCCATTGGAAAGTACTTTCAACCAACTTTCCTTAACCTCTAAGTTTTCAGGTTCCTTCTGTAACCTAGACCCCTGCCCACCATATCACATGCTAACAATAAATATTACTTTCAAGGTGACCAAGAAGGCAATTAAGGACACTCACTGACAGCATGTGAGTCTGGAGGGTACTCACAGATACCCTCCCCCCATGTGCTTGGTAAGAAATGGTTTTCCGACTGGATTTGGAATTAAGCAGATTAAGTAGGATACTTTGTGTAGGAGGCCAAGAGGAGGAGCTTGCAAGCACATTATTCTCTTCAGCAAGCCCCTCTACCTCCAGAAGGAATTCTTCATCTCCTTGGAATATGGAGAATCTCAAAGTTTTATATACCTCCCTTACAGGATATCCCCCTATATCCTGGGATCATCTGAGCTGATTTATGCATCAGATCGACTCAACTAAGAACTCTTCGAATATGAGCACCATATTTTAACTATTTTACACATACCATGATGCCTCTTGTAGCCAACCTAAAGCTGGGAGAGACTTTGACTTTGAAAATGCTCGACTATAAGTTCCTCTCCTCCTGGTACCCCCAATTCTCATGTAACAGATGGAGAAAATGATGTGAGTCATTCCAAAGAATAGGAAATAAGCAGGGGATCAGGTTCATCAGTGAGAAGTCAAAAGGATCTCTGGGGGCCGGGCACGGTGGCTCGTGCCTGGAAGCTTCAGCCTATGAAGTGGCCGGGGCTAGGGATCGTGGTTCGAGTACCTCCAGGGGCCAGTAGCAAGACCTAGTCCCAAAAAAATAGCTGAGTGTGGTGGTGCGCGCCTATAATCCCAGCTACTTGGAAAGCTGAGGCTGGGGATTGTTTGGGTCTGTGGTACCCCGGGCAAAAATAGGGAGACCTAGTCTCAAAGAAAAAAAAAAAGAATCTCTGGGAAGGGGCTGGTCATGTCAGGAAGAAAGAGGCAGGGCCCCAGAGAGATTTAGAGGAAACAAATGGGGGGTAGGGAAGTGGAGAAGATCTTAAGGATGACCTTGAAACCTTTGCAGTTGTACCCTAGAATTCCTGGGCAGAGAGGAGGATCCATTCAGCATCACAAAGCCACAGATCTGGGAACAAGCCACAGATTTGTCACAAAGCCACAGATCTGGGAACAGGCTTGGAGCCTATCAAACCAAGGAGATTACTCAAAGGTCAGAGAAGGGTAAGGATAAAAAAAGTGTGCTTTGCTCTCTACTTTTTTTTTTTTTTTTTGAGACTAGGTCTCATTATTTTTGCCCATGGAACCGCAGGTTCTTGTTGCTCAGGGTACCAGAGACTCAAGCAATCCCCAGCCTTAGCTTCCCAGGTAGCTGGGATCACAGGCATGCGCCACCACACCCAGCTATCTTTTGGGACTAGGTCTCGCTATGTTGCCCCAAGCAGGACTCGAACCGTGATCCCTAGCCCCAGCTGATTCCTAAGCTGAAGTTTACAGGCATGAGCCACCGTGCCCGGCTTTACTTTTCTTTTTTAAATTAATATTAAATCTCAATTGTTATCTCTGTTGAACACAGGCATTTGTCAGGCTGATTTCTGGGCATTTGGGAACCACTGCTGCTCCTGGTCAGGTCACCACCCTCTCTCTGCTCTGCAGGGAACAACTGTGGCCAGAGACGTCCCCCTGCTACATACACCAGTAGTGTGGGGTAGGGGTCTGTGTCCCAGGCTGCCTTAGCGCTTCTCTCCTGGGCCATACCTTCCTCTCACTCAGGCTTCCAGCAGCTCCAACTCAACTCTTAGTGCTGTCTTTCCTAGGGCTAGGCCTCAGGCCTCAGGGAAGTTCCCAGGACTGTAACTGCCAGTCAAGCTGTTACAACAATAAGGGTGATTACATAATTATCTGGTAAGGATAATTAGTGGTCACTATTATCCTGCACTGTCCCATAGGCCAATAAAAGCCTTTCCCTCACATTCTTTTATTCTTTTTTTTTTTTTTTTTTTTTTTTTTTTTTTTTTTTTTTTTTTGAGACTGAGTCTCGCTATTTTTGCTTGTCAGACTACAGGCTCCTGTTGCCTGGGGTACCACAGACTCAAGCAATCCCCAGAATCAGCTTCCCAGTTAGCTGGGATTACAGGCATGCGCCACCACGCCCAGCTATTTTTTGGGGATTAGGTCTCACTTCGTGCCCCCAGTGGGACTCGAACAGCAATCCCTGGCCCCAGCTGTGGCTTCCTAGGCTGCCACCTACAGGCATGCGCCACCATGCCCAGCCTCACATTCATTTCTTCCACAGAAGAATATCTCCCTTATGAAATCTAAAAAATTAAAAAAACAAACAAACTCCCTTATCAGGTACAGAACATTTAGCGAAGGGCTCCGACTGGGAATTGTGGGCCCGACCAAGTTCCCCGCGGGGCGGGAGGAGTCTGTTCAGCCTTGGACTCAGGATGTCACATGTCTTCACTTGTTGGACCATCTTGCAGACTAGTCGCCTGACGTGCAAACCTCCCCAGCTCAGATGGTGTCTGAGGGAGAGAGTATTTCTGCCTGGGAGAGGGAGGAAGCCAGATGGTCGATGGTGGAGGCTAATGTCTGGTGGCTCTGGGCTTCTGGGACAGGAAGCCGTGCTTCAAGAAGGGAGACAACTCATCTTTCAACCCTTTCCAGTTGCCGCCTGTAAGCACCCAGGCTGGACATGGTGCCAGGAAAAGAGAGGAAAGTTATGCTGCAGGCGTGGCACTGGCATCTGCCTATGCCCCTCAGCCTGGAAGCCCAGCTTCAGCTCGGTGCCTGGCCAGCAAGCACTCTGGGTTCAGGAAACTCTTCTGTCTCGGAGAAGAAGCCATGAGTTGTGCCTGAGACTCTCACCCCCTGGCCCTGCATGAGATCACACTGATGATAGAAATGTTCCAAGCTGGCAATAAACAGACCTTTTGGATCCCTCTGCTTTCTTTGGCATAGAACTGCTTTTCTAGTCTATATTTTTCTCTGATTAAGTTCTAAGTATGAAAAAGGCAGGTTGTTATTTGGGATTAATTCATGGTAAATTTAAGGGATGACTGGGAGATTAGTCATGTGTTTGTTCGGGATCTCCAAGAAGAGTTGCCAAGACAGGATTTGCATGAAATGAGGCAAAGGAAGGTCTAAGGCAGGAAATGAGGAGGGAATAAGACAGGCTGGGGGAGTAGGTGTGACTTAGTGAAGGCAGAGGGAGGTTGGGTGGGTGGAAGTGTCTCAGATTCAGTGCATTTCTGAGGGAAATTCAGGAAGGCTGGCAGAGAATTCTCAGTCCAGAATAACCCTCAGAGCAGTCCCCCATGTCCTACAGCCAGACCTGCCTTTTAGGCATGTCTCAGCGATATTAAGCCATGGATTCTTACTAAGCCTGTGAGCTGTATGGCCTCCATATGAAACTGTGGCATGCCCAACCCTCATGGCAGCCTGGCCCTCAGTCAGTCAGCTGTGTGAGACTTGAGGGGCAGATTCTTGTGACTACCACTAGTGCATTCTATAAATTCAGTAGAAATGTTCTGAGGCCGGGCATGGTGGCACATGCCTGTAGGTGGCAGCCTAGGAAGCCTCAGCCAGGGTCAGGGATCGCGGATCGAATCCCGCCCGGGGCACGTAGTGAGACCTAGTCCCAAAAAAATAGCTGGGCGTGGTCACGTGCGCCTGTAATTCCAGCTACCTGGGAAGCTGAGGCTGGGGATTGCTTGAGTCTGTGGTACCCCAGGCAACGTGAGCCTGCAGTTCCATGGGCAAAAATAGCGAGACCTGGTCTCAAAAAAAAAGAAAAGAAAGAAATGTTCTGAGGTAGCCGGGCATGGTGGCGTGTGTAGATAATCCCAGCTAGTTGGGAGACTGAGGTTAGGGATCACTTGAGTCCACGGGTTCAAAGACTACCCCGGGCAACATAGCGAGACCTCACCTCTAAAAAAAAAAAAAAAGAAAGAATGAAAAAAGGAAATTTCTGAGGTCAGCGCTTAGTGTATGCCCACCTACTGACTGACTGGTTAAAGTTATTGAAGCCACCTGTCACCCAACAACAAGGTGACCAGGTTTCTAATTATCTGTTAAGGATTGCTTGGGGGCAGAACAGCAGAACTAGTAGCTATTATTTTTCTCTTTTTTTTTTTTTTTTTTTTGGAGACTATAGGTCTCGCTATTTGTCCATGGAACTACAGGCTCACGTTGCCCAGGGTACCACAGACTCAAGCAATCCCCAGCCTCAGCTTCCCACATAGCTGGGATTATAGGTGCGTGCCACCACACCCAACTATTTTTTGGGACTAGGTCTCGCTGTGTTGCCCTGAGTGGGACTCGAACTGTGATCCCTAGCCCCAGCCACTACATAGGCTGAAGCTTACTGGCACGAGCCACCGTACCCGGCTAGCTATTCTATTTCTGACCGAGAGGAAAATGGTCTGTCTCTGCAGAAGCCAGCTCAGTTTTGTCCAGCCTAAGAAATATGGACAAGAGCCAGGCATGGTGACGCATGCCTGTAGATGGCAGCCTAGGAAGCCAAGGCCGGGGCCAGGGATTGCCGTTAAAGTCCTGCCAGAGGCACATAGTGAGACCTAGTCCCCAAAAAATAGCTGGCATGGTGGTGTGCGCCTGTAATCCCAGCTACCTGGGAAGCTGAGGCTGGGGATTGCTTGAGTCTGTGGCACCCCAGACAATGTGAGCCTGCAGTTCCACAGGCAAAAATAGTGAGACCTAGTCTCAAAAAAAAAAAAAAAAAAAAGAAGAAGAAAAGAAATATGGATAAGAAAGAACAACCATCAAAAACCCACAAGAGGGAGGGCATGGTGGCGTGTGCCTTTAATTGCAGCCTATGACAATGCCAAGACTAGGAATCGCTTGAGTCCATGGGTTCAAGACCCACCTGGGGCAACATAGCAAGACATAGTCACAAAAAATAGCTGGGCGTGGTGGCATGCACCTGTAATCCCAGCTACCTGGGAAGCTGAGGCTGGGGATCACTTGAGTCCATGGTACCCGGGGCAACGTGAGTCTGAGGTTCCCCAGGCAACAAAGTGAGACCTAGTCTCAAAAAAAAACAAAACAAGAGACCCACATAAATTCCTCAAATATCTAAACACAGAGTTACTGTGTGATTCAGCAACTTCACCCCCAGCTATGTACTCAAGAGAAATGAAAGCACATATTCAAATGTTTATAGTCACACCATTCACGATAGTCAAAGGTGGAAACAACCCAAATGCCTATCAACTAATAAATAAAGGGATAAACAAATTGTGGTCAAATATACAATGGAATCTTACAAGAGGAACCTAGTGCTATACATGCTCCTGGATGAACCTAGAATGCCTTCTGCTAAGCAAAGGAAGTCAAACACAAACATATTGTATGATGCCATTGATATGAATTGACCAAGGCAGGTAAATCTAAGAGACTGAGGTGGATTTATAGTTTCCTAGTGCTAGAGGTTGGGGTGATAAATAAGAAATATGGGATCCTCTATGAGGTCCTTAAGTGCTCTGAAACCAACTGTGGTGATGTTGCACATGTGGATCGAGCAAAGAGAATTTAAAACCTGTTGGAAAATATCTACCTTCACCCTGTCAGGGCTATCTCAGAGGTTGAAGTCAGCAGAATAATGACTCATTTGCAGTGAGAAACCCTGTGATGAGAAACAAAAGAAATGCCCAAAAACTCCACAGGAATCCCTGTCATGTTTGCAGGAAGGAGCATAATCTTAGGATTTAACATCAATGGGAGGGGGCTGCGGGGTGACCTTTTTTTTTTTTTTTTTTTTTTTTTTTTGAGACTAGGTCTCGCTTTTTTTTGCCCGGGGAACCACAGGCTCTTCTTGCCTGGAGTACCACAGACTCAAGCAATCCCCAGCCTCAGCTCCCAGGTAGCTGGGATTACAGGCGCACACCACCACACCCAGCTATTTTTTTGGGACTAGGTCTCGCTATGTGCCCCCAGCAGGACTCAAACAGCGATCCCTGGCCCCTGACACGACTTCCTAGACTGCCACTTACAGGCATGCGCCACCATGCCCAGATAGAGGGGTGACTTTTACCCAAGAAAATCAAGTAGCCTCTGGTCTTATATCTTCCCAAACAACTTGACGTTGTATGATCAAGTGATTACTCTAAAATTATAAACAGTCCTTCTCTGTTGTTAATCAACTAAATTTGTTAGAAACCAGCCTTCTTTAGTTGATCTAAACTTGTTAGAAATTAATTAAAAAAAAAAAAAAAAAAAAAAAAAAAAAAAAAAAAAAAAAAAAAAAAAAAAAAAAAAAAAAAAAAAAAAAAAAAAAAAAAAAAAAAAAAAAAAAAAAAAAAAAAAAAAGAAATTAATTAGAGGTCTTCTATCCTTAAAAACAACTGTGTTTTCTTTCTGTGCGTGTAACTCATCTTTGTAAATTGAGACTAAATTTCTGAAGACAAGTAAGTCACTCAGAAATCTGTTCACAATTCTCAGTGCATGAGGCCTCAGCTGGGTTATGAATAACCTCTTTTATGAATTTCCCTTTTACTAAACTTTGAATTCACTTTACAGTAGTGATTATTTCATTTGCTCACAGATCTGTGATTACACAAAAAGCAATAAACTATACTTTAAATGGGTGAAGTATATAGCATGTGAATTGCATCTTAATAAAACCTTTTTTTTAGCCAGGCGCAGTGGTGCATGCCTGTAATCCCAGCTACCTGAGAGGCTGAGGCTAGGAGTCACTTGAGTCACCCCAGGCAACACAGCAAAACCTAGTCTTTAAAAGAAAAACAACAACAGGAGGGCTTGGCACGGTGGCTCATGTCTGTAAGCTTCAGCCTATGAAGTGGATGGAGCTAGGGATCGTGGTTCGAGTCCCGCCTGCAGCCCATAGCGAGACCAGTTCCAAAAAAATAGCTGGGCGTGGTGGTACGTGCCTGTAATCCCAGCTACCTGGGAAGCTGAGGCTGGGGATCACTTGGGTCTGTGGTCCCCCGGGCAACGAGAGCCTGCAGTTCCACTTGCAAAAATAGTGAGACCTAGTCTCAAAAAAAAAAAAAAGCTTTTTAAAAAAAGTTTTTGAAGTTATTTGGAAGAAAAAAACCTACCTGAGTCTGGCTGTCAAGAGTCATTGCTCAATGGTATAAAAGTGAGGATAGCTGTGGAGAATCTGAAATGACTGCTATAAACCGGTCACAGAGGTGCGTGCCTGTAAGCTTCAGCCTATGAAGCGGCTGGGTCTGGGGATCATGGTTCGAGTCTCGCCCGGAGCAACATAGTGAGACCTAGTCCCCCAAAAAATTAGCTGGGCGCGGTGGCACATGCCTGTAATCCCAGCTACCTGGGAAGCTGAGGCTGAGCATTGCTTGAGTCTGTGGTACCCCGGGCAACGTGAGCCTGCAGTTCCACTGGCAAAAATAATGAGACCTAGTCTCAAAAATAATAGTAATAATAATAATAATAATAAAATGGCTGCTGTGCTTCAGAAAATAGCCTCTTTTTTCTTGAGGAGACTCTGGTTCTCCTGAGGTCGCTCCAGGGATGAGTCTCAGGTGGTTAGGCGAGTACACGTGATTCTTGCTGAGCCCACAGAGAGATGTGAAGCTGGGACAAGGATGCTCAGGGGAGGCAAGGACATAGTGAGCTCTGCCACAGTCACCAAACTCTGTCAACGGGTGCCTCCCAGCTCCTTCCCAGGCAAGTGGTTGGGAATCCAGGTTCCTAGGTCACATTTCTGACCTAGACCATTTCTGCCACTTGACCCACAACTACTTTCCCTGCATAGAGAACAGTCCATCCCCAATATCTTCGCAGGAGATGACAGAAACTGGACCTCATTGCTTCAACCTGGACCCTCAGGTCCCTCATCCCAGGCAGCTTCAAAGATCCTCTGGAGTTAAGTCCCTTAAGACCATGTTTACATGGTTCCTGTTCAATTTAAACAGCCTTGAGAGGGTGAATGGTTTGTTTCAAGCTAGCAGTTGCTCAAGTCAAAAAAGTTCTCAACCTGCCAGGCACAGTGGCAGGCACACTTGTGCCTGTAAGCTTCAGCCTATGAAGTGGCCAGGGCTAGGGATCGCGATTTGAGTCCCACCTGGGGCCCATAGCGAGACCAGTTCCAAAAAAATAGCTGGGCATGGTGACGCACACCTGTAATCCCAGCTACCTGGGAAGCTGAGGCTGGGGATTGCTTGAGTCTGTGGTACCCCGGGCAACGACAGCCTGTGGTTCCACGGGCAAAAGTAGGGAGACCTAGTCTCCAAAAAAAAAAAAAAAGTTCTCAACTTGAGGAAACTCCTACACTGTCAAAATTTCAACAGGGATGTACAACAGTGGTACTTCATTAGGAAAAAAAAAAGATTTTATACCCCAGTGAGAGACTGTCCTGTTGCCATAGCAACAAGTTAGTGCCACATCGGTTTTAAGCATTTTATCAAGGACAACTCATCTGCCTTTAACTGCATGTGGCAATTTTCCTCAGTGGTCAGGCTGAGAGCCAGCAGCTCACAAACCCCAAGCACTGGTTCACTAGCCACTACTAAGCCCCACCACTTTTGAACGTGCCCATCACTGACCGTCACTCCTCCCACCACCTTCTACATCAACTCCTGCTCCCCTCAAAAAGACTGCACCCAGCCTCAGAACTGTGAAAAAGAAAGTCATCTGAATAGTGCCCACTGTACTATCATAGCAGCCTGAGCAGACCTAACCTGAGGTTGTCCCTCTCAGGCCTGAACACCCTACCAGACTTATTACAACATCATCATCCCTGGGGGCTTTTTTGCTGCCCCAGGTCATCCTGTGAGCAGTGGACATGAGGATAGGTTACCTGCATCTCTCTGTGATCAGCTGGTTGTGAAGAACAAGACCTGGGAGGAAAGTAAGTGTCTGGCTCTGAAAGGGCCAATATGTGTTGGTTATTAGCACACTGAAGAGTCTCTGACACATAGTAGATATTCATTATCAGTGTGCTTTCCCCACCTCCTCTGCCATCTGCCTCATATACTCACAGTGGTATATGCCAGTTGAATAAGTAAAGGAGCAGAGCAAGAGTTTTCAACTCCTTTAGGCTCTTTGATAGACTTACTTAGCACATGGACTTACAATAATCAATTCTATGGACCTGGCACATGCTAACTGCTCAAGAAGTAACCTTTGGGTATAAACATAATTAAATTGATCAAAACCAACTTTAGTCACTTGAGATCTAGAGGCTGCTGCCTGCCTACCCCATATCCATTCTGCCCTTCTACCTTAGCAATAGAACTTCTGTTTGGGGACAGAGGAGAGGGCGTTACAGTGCACCTACTAAGAGACTACAAAATCTAGCCCCATCTGCAACATCGTTTGGCCAGATTAATAACTGGTCAGAAGTGAGTGGAACTACTTTAAAGGAGCCTCAGTTGGGAGATGCACCTTTGGGCTCTTCCTCCCTTCTGTCTCACTTAGTCTAGGCCTCAGCTTGGATCCCAAATGTGATGGCTGGAGTTCCTGCCGCCCATCTTTGGATCATGAGGGGACACCAAGGAAGGAAGGCACACACCTTGGATGGTGGAACAGAAAAAGAAGGGCTCCCAGGACCCACTTTGGAGCCACTATGCCAGCTCGGACCTGCCTCCTGATATCTCACTGTGAAAGAATTAACCACTGTGCCTAAGGCACTGCAGCGAGGGTTCTCTTAGAGCAGCTGAACACATTCCACACTGATGCAGAGGCCCTGACCAGATGGGAGGCTTGGAGTGGTAAGTGGAGAGAGGTTTCATTTTGGAGTAAGAACAACTTGGGGGATCAGAACTCCAGGTTAGGGCAGTGATCTTGCTCTCTCTCTCCTCACCCAGACTCCCTTCCTCCCATCATGGTCTCAGACACCTGTTGTCAGGCAGAGGAAAAGGGTGGACTCTACCTTAGGGACAGTGCCCCACATTGAACAGGAGGACATCTGCCCAGGTTGCAGTCCTCACTGTGCTTGGGGGGTGGGGGAGACCTGCTTCTTCTTTGGCACACCAGGCCATTTACTTATCTTCCCAGACTTGTTTTAGGAAAAGTCCTTCCTCAAAGCTCTTCTTTGACTACATAGAATGCAAGTGCTCTACAGCGAGGGACACTTGGCCTTCTCTGTAGCAGCAGCCTGCCTGGCATGGTGCTAAACATTCTGTATGCATTATCGCATTTTATTTTATTTTATTTTTTTGAGACTGGGTCTCGCTATTTTTGCCCGTGGAAGCACAAGCTCACATTGCCGGGGTGCCATGGACTCAAGCAATCCCCAACCTCAGCTTCCCAGGTAACTGGGATTACAGGCGCACGCCACCACACCCAGCTTTTTTTTTTTTTTTTTTTTGAGACTAGATCTCGCTATTTTTGTCCATGGAACCGCAGGCTCTCATTGCCTGGGGTACCACAGACTTAAGCAATCCCCAGCCTCAACTTCCCAGGTCGCTGAGATTACAGGCACGCACCACCACGCCCAGTTATTTTTTTGGAACTAGGTCTTGCTACGGGCCCCAGGCGGGACTCGAACCGCGATCCCTAGCCCCTGCTGCTTCATATGCTGAAGCTTACAGGCACGAGCCACCATGCCTGGCTTCACCCAGCTATTTTTTTTGAACTTGATCTTGCTACGTAGTCCCAAGAGGGACTCAAACCACGATACCTGGTCCCTGGCGTGGCTTCCTAGGCTGCTGCTTACAGGCACGCGCCACCGTGCCTGACCCATTATCGCATTTTATCCTCAGAACAGCCATCCCAATTTCAGATGAGAAAGCTATGGCTCAGAGAGTACAGATACCCACCTCAGATCACACAACTGGGATGTGGTAGCTAACGCAGCATTGCCTAATCTAAAGTGCAGGCTTTACCACAGTTCCGGCACTTAGGAAAAGGCTCTGGAGAAGCTGCAACTCCACAGCCTTGCTCAACATGGGTGTCCAGGGCGATAAAGGTCACTCCCTCCGGCAGTGTTTTAGCCCTAAGTTAAACATCAAGACCATTCACTTCTGCTTTGTTTGGGGCAAGAGGCAAGACTTCAATTTCCCTTTCCTTCCGTTCAGTGTCATAACAGATTACAACCCTGCTGACTTAAAAATACCCTTCCTGCTCCCCTTGGGTTCAGTGTTTTGCAAGGACCTTGGTCCATAGAGAGGGTTCCTGGCCTAAGAGTTAGATTCCACAGCAGATCTATGGGACCCATTTTGCAAATGTGAAGGGCTCTTATTAGCCACATGTACTGTGGTTGATGATGGAGACGGTAATGTCTCTGGGTGGAAGCAGATGCTGGGGCTCAGGGGTAGGGAAGTTAGTCCTTCACCAAAAAAGTGAAATCCTGGGGTGCAGGGTGAGGAGTGCAGGGTTTTGTGCTCATGTCATGTGGATAACTCTTGTCTCCTCTCCTGGCACCACATCTTCCTGGAGGAGACTCTGAACAGGTCCCCCCAGATGGAGAGCCAGCTCGTGGTCTGTCATCCTCCCAACGGCCATCTCAGACTTCATCCAGGGGCTGTATTCAGTTGCAAAGCCGACTCAGAGTGGCGGCCAGCCTGGTGCCTAGGGAAGGCTGCCACTACACTGGGCCTCTTCATCTCTCCATCTGATTTGTGAAATTCCAACTTACTCAACCGGTTTTGCAATTTCTTTGTAGGATTTTAGCCTTAAGGCTTGTTTGCAGAGCTACCTCTTGTGGTAGAGGTGCAGAGGTGCACCACTACGCATTGAGCCACAGGAATCCAACAGATTTTGATATGCACATACATTTTCACTGGTCAGATAAGTACAGTGGCTTCAGAACATGAAGACCACTTTTCAGAACATGAAGCAGAGACTTGGAGAGGTGAAGTCCTGGCTCAGTGTTATGCAGTAAAGTCAGTCCAGACTCAAATCCAACATCTCTTCTGCTTCCTGGAAACAAATGCCCCCACTTCTACACCTCTGGTGGAGAGCACTGACTTGCTTGCAAGTTTCCAGACTAGACTACCTATTCCTCCCCCAGGCCACCAGTTTCCTTTGCTCAGTCTGTGTTCCAGGAGTGGGGCCTGACCAGAGACTGGTGTTTTGACTCCTGATGCTGAAGATAGGGGATTCAACCCGCACTGAGCTGCCATCTCTGCAGCGACGCGTTCTCAATGTAAACACTCTTCATGCCCTCTTGGTTCTGTGTGCAAAGAAAAGGTTTTGTTCTTAGTAAACCAATGGGATATACGAAAGTGCACAAATTGCAGGTGAATACATTATCCCACAGTGAATATATGTCCTAGTAAGTTCCCTTCCGATAAAATATTAGACTATTTCCATGTGCCTTGTGTCCACTCGCAGTTATCACCACAGTGGTGCCTGTTATCCTGACTTCTGAGATTGTTGATTACCTGTGCCTGGTTTTGAACCTAATCGAAATTGAATTATGCAATATGGACTCTTGTATGTGTGAATCTTTCATTCAACTTAGATCAACACTAACATGCTCATTCTCACTGCTGAGCACAGCTCAACAATACAGTGCTCCAGCTGGACATGGTGGTGCATGCCTGTAGGTGGCAGCCTAGAAAGCCACAGCCAGGGCCAGGGATTGTGGTTCGAGTCCCGCTCGGGGCAACACGACGAAACCTAGTCCCAAAAAAATAGCTGGGTGTGGTAGAACATGCCTGTAATCCCAGCTACCTGGGAAGCTGAGGCTGGAGATTGCTTGAGTCTGTGGTACCCCGGGCAACGTGAGCCTGCGGTTCCATAGGCAAAAATAGTGAGACCTCGTCTCAACAACAACAAAATAATAAAAAAAAAATTTTAAATGATTTGAAGTGAAGGAGGGAATTCTGGAGATTTGAACTGCTGCTGGGCAAGAGAGGGAAAAGGAAGGTCTTTTGTAAGGTTCAGGCTCTAGCTGAAGGATTTCCGGGAGGGTTGCAGGGCAGAGGGAATCAGTACTAAATCGGTTGCGGGTTCTAAAGTAGAATTAGAAGAGATTAATTAGAGGAATCAAGGACTGCCATGAACCAAGAGTGGCCTAGCGATTGGGTGTCTGCAAGAGTAAATGAAAATATTCACAAGAATTTAGCGTATCCTCGGCTGTTTTTTTTTTTTTTTTCTCCCTTCAGCTCCAACAGATTTTCACTCCAAGAATTGGCCGGATCTCGGCTCTTAAGTAAACATTCGTTTCTACGCTTAGCTTTTGAAATCAGATTTTCAAAAATAATAAATGCACGTCTGTTTCTAAAAGGAAAGGAATTCCAGCTTTATAAAGTTCACATCGGTGCCCCAATAACCTGGAGTGGGAGCCCCAGGGACTCTCTAGCAGTAGAACGTCCTCCAGAGCAACAGGTCTCCTCGCAACCGCTCGGATATTCGCAGTCCGCGGGGCGCAAACTGGTTGTTGCCGGTTTTGCCATGGTAACAGACGCGAGTCCGGAAGTGACGCTAGCGGAAGAGGAAGTGAGGCGAGCTGCGAACCCACGTGGGTTCTGAGCGAGTGGCCGAGTCCCTGTAAGCGGGTGCAGTAATTTCACTCCTGGCAAGAGCTTAGCAGGCATGGGTCGCTCCGGAAAGTTGCCCTCCGGGGTCTCGGCTAAGTTGAAACGCTGGAAGAAGGGACACAGCAGCGATAGCAACCCCGTCACCTGCCGCCACCGCCAGGCCGCCCGCAGCCGCTTCTTCAGCCGGCCCTCAGGTACGAGACCCAGGCGCGACCCGGGGTCCAGGCTGGTTTCTGGAGGGTCTGGGCCCTCCTGGAGGCTCTGCGCCCAGACACGGACTTTTTACCTCTTAGCATGTCGGTCTGGAGCCTGCGGTAAAGACCCACCCTTCCCATTTAGCAGATGCGGACACCGAATCCGGTGGGGAAGTGGCTTGTCCAGTTAACACTGGCATCGCAGTTGGAACTCCTGGAGTTGCAGAGAGCTTTCACCTGCGTTTATTTCCCAAGCCCCCCGAGTGCAGCTCCCAAGCCGATCCCGCCGGTGCTTAAGGCATCGGGACAGGAAACTTACCTGGGGGTCCCCTTCCGGGGGTTTCCAAATTATGGGCCTGGGTGAGGCTGCCCGTGCGTGCGGGGTTCAGCCTCTCGGCTTGGGACTCCACTTGGCTAGTTTATTTCTTCAGGGTGCTTCTTGTTGGCTTGCCCAAAAGGAGGTTCGGGTAGAAGTAGGGGCCTTAACTTGTGCCTCGGGTTCTCAGGAAAGAGCGACCTGACGGTTGATGCTGTGAAGTTGCATAATGAGCTGCAGTCAGGGTCCCTGCGCCTGGGCAAAAGTGAGGGGCCTGAGATGGCTATGGATGAAGAAGTGGTGCCAGCTCTCACCGAGCAGTCCTCGGGCACCTTCCTGAGCGGCCTCTCCGACTGCACGAACGTCACCTTCAGCAAAGTCCAGCGCTTCTGGGAATCCAACTCAGCTGCCCACAAGGAGGTAAGGAAGGAGACCTGGGGGTGGGGAAGGACAGGCTCAAGTCTTTTCTTTGATTTGTGTTTTATTGATCTGCTTACTTTCTCTTGAATTTTATTTACTTATTTATTAAATCTTATTTTCATCTTTACGTTTATTTACATCATTTATTATTTTTTTGAGACTAGGTCTAGCAATGTTGCCTGGGGTAGTCCCAATCCCGCGGACTCAAGCAATCCCCAGCCTTAGCCTCCCAGATGGCTTGGATTACAGGCACCTGCCACCATGCCTGGCTTCATTTCAAGACCAGGTTTCGCTATGTTGCCCAGGGTAGTCTCGAACCCTCAAACTTAAACCATCCCTGGCCCCTTGCCTCCCAGCGCTTGCATTACAGGCATGCACCACCACGCCTAGCTACATCTTTTATTTTTTTTTTTAGACTAGGTCTCGCTATTTTTGCCCGTGGAACCGCAGGCTCTCGTTCGTTGCCCGGGGTACCACAGACTCAAGCAATCCCCAGCCTCAGCTTCCCAGGTAGCTGGTATGACAGGCGCGCGCCACCACACCCAGCTATTTTTTGGAACTAGGTCTCGCTACGGGCCCCAGGCGGGACTCGAACCGCGATCCCTAGCTCCGACCGCTTCATAGGCTGAAGCTTACAGGCACGAGCCACCGGCCCTGTCTTTTATATCTTTTTCAAGTTTTTTCTTCCAGTGCTGGCTGACTCCTGTCAGTGACAGCGGCTGGTATTTATGGGTGATGTGTCATCTCTCCTACTCTTTGCCTCTCCTGCCTATTACCCCCTTTGGGGCAGGTTCCACTTTATGCTTTTTCTAACACGTGTAATGCCTTTTCAGGGTAAAAATGTTTCCCAAATATTTATCTTTTCAGCTATACTTTATAGTGCACCTTTTATTTGTTGGCAACTCCTGGCGCCTGTGACTGTGCAGGTGTTTCTTTCCACAAGCCTTTTCTTCTGGCAAATCAGCAGTGACACCTCTTTCTGCCCTCTTGTATCTCTGTGAGCGTCTTCTCTTTTCCTTTCCCTAATAAGCCTGACTTTCGCATATTATTTATTTATTTACTTACTTATTTATTTTTTGAGACTAGGTCTTGCTATTTTTGCCCATGGAACCACAGGTTCACATTGCCTGGGGTACCACAGACTCAAGCAATTCCCAGCCTCAGCTTCCCAGGTAGCTGGGATTACAGGTGTGTGCCACCACACCCAGCTATTTTTTGGGACTAGGTCTCGCTATGTTCCCCCAGCGGGACTCGAACTGTAATCCCTGACCCTGGCCGTGGCTTCCTAGGCTGCCACCTCTAGGCATGCGCCACCATGCCCGGCCTTGCATAGTTTTTAAAACCACATTTTGTTTAGATGAACTGAAGCACAGTTCTATACACTTTCTCCACTGAACGGTGTTTCTTAGTTAATATGTATAGTTGTTTCTCATTCTCTTCAGTAATTATGTAGTGTTTGCAGCAGTCTGGGCTTCCTGTACGTTGACAGTGCATTATTAATTCCTGCTGCTGAAGGCTAGGTTGTCCCATTTTGTTGCTGCAATGAACACCCTGCTACACAAATGTTTGCATGTTTGTGCAGGCATTTCTGAAAGAGAGAAGAGTCCTTGTGACAGAAATGTGTTTGGTACGCGCTTTCTGACTTCCTCTTTGCTGGGCCCGCGGTGTGCACCCCTGGCTCCAGGTGCTGTTCTGCTCACCTGTCTCTGGGCTTTATGAAAGAACAAGGCAAAGAAGCTGAGCAGGGTGGAGCTACATCTAAAGCAGATGCCATAGGTTTCTCTCCCTCTTGTGCAGATCTGTGCTGTTCTGGCTGCTGTCACTGAGGTGATTCGCTCCCAGGGAGGGAAAGAGACTGAGACTGAGTACTTCGCTGCCCTGGTGAGTGGGCTGGGGTGGGGGTGGCGGGGTCCGAGCAGCAGCTTGGGCTGCAGAGAGAAGGTGGGTTCCCCTGACTTGTGGCCTGGGACAGGGCTCCAGGCATTCTCAGCTGCTGGGAAAGTGTCTGATAATTGTCTCTTGATTGATGATGCCGAGTTTCGTTCAGGGGATCTCAAGAAGAATCGTTTCCAAAGCGTGATTTACAAGTCTACAAGTCCCTAAGACTCAGGATTATCATAATGCTAACCAGAATGTCATTTACCTTTTTTATTCTCTCTTATGAATTTATAGTGAGGATTTTCATGTTACATAATGTTTATTTGCACAGATAATGGGATTTTGCATATTCAGTGTTTGAAATTTTAATTTTAATTTTTTTTTTTTTTTTTGAGACTAAGTCTTGCTCTTTTTGCCCATGGAACCGCAGGCTCTCGTTGCCCGGGGTACCACGAACTCAAGCAATCCCCAGCCTCAGCTTCCCAGGTAGCTGGGATGATAGGCGCGCGCCACCACGCCCAGCTATTTTTTTGGAACTAGGTCTCGCTACGGGCCCCAGGCGGGACTCGAACCACGATCCCTAGCCCCGGCCGCTTCATAGGCTGAAGCTTACAAGCACGAGCCACCGTGCCCAGCCTGAAATTTTAATTCTTAATATTGTCAGCATTGATCTATGTAAATAAAACCTCTAGGGAGTCATCATGAGTTTCTAAGGCTATACAAGTTTCTGGACCACCACTCTAGAACAAAAATTGGCAAACTGTCGCCCCTGAGCCAGATATGACCCCGGCCTATTTTTGGATAACCTGACAGCTAAAAATGGTTTTAAACATTTTTAAAGGGAGACCATATATATGGTTGTGAGTATGGAATGTTTATTATCTGGTCCTTTCCAAACAAAAGGATATGCTCTTCAGTATACTCTTAAAAATGCTATTCTCTTAAATAGTGAAACGAATTATACAGCAATATATAGTTTCTGTCATGTGCAGGCACTATTCTAAGTTTTCCATATATATCAAACCTCAACTTATTTCAGTTTTAGACAGGAATAAACTGAGTCACAGAAAGGTTAAGTCACTAGTTCCAAGTCCCCCAATGGCAGAACTGGAACTTGAACCTCTGACACCAAGGTTCTTGTTTATAATCATTCTGTGAACACTTATATCCCCAGAGCCCCCTCCCCCATTGCCCAGCCTCACGCATCTCCCTTTCTTGCCTGTATTCTGGCCTCAGATGACAACCATGGAAGCTGTGGAGTCCCCAGAGTCCCTTGCTGCGGTGGCTTACCTGCTCAACCTCGTCCTGAAGCGGTGAGTCCTGGCTTCTCTTTGAATCCAGGTGTCTTTGTGGTGGGGAGGAGGGAGTGTGGGTGCAAAGAATAGGGGTCGGGTATTGTTAAAAAGATCAGAACTGGGCACGGTGGTGCATACTTGTAAGCAACAGCTTATGGAGTTGCAGCGGGGTCTGTGGATCGTGGTTCGAGTCTCACCTGGGACAACAGCGAGACTTAGTTTCCAAAAAAATAGCTGGGCATGGTGGCACACGCCTGTAATCCAGGAAGTTAAGACTGGGGATTGATTGAGTTCGTGGTACCACGGGCAATGTGAGCCTGCGTTTCCACAGACAAAATAGTGAGACCTAGTCTCAAAAAAAAGATCAAAGAGGAACCTGCACACGTGGCCTCGAACCCTCGGTCACAGGGATGTTGCAGTGTAGAGTATGCGTGAGCCCCTAGTTAGGGAATGGCTCCTCCTGTGAGTGGAGGGGGGATAGGAGGATGGAAGCATAGGATGCCTGTTGACCTCAGCCAGGGGTCAGTGGGGAGAGAATTTTAAGGGCCTGACCTGTGGGGTGCAGGGAGCTCAGGTGCTGTGAAAAGTGCCCAAGCAGACAGTGTTGCTCATTGGCTGAGTGGCAAGAGTGGCATTCTCTGACCTGTTTTCTTTACACACAGCGTGCCCAGCCCTGTCCTCATTAAGAAGTTCTCCGATACTTCCAAAGCCTTCATGGATATCCTGTTAGCCCAGGCCAGCAGCGGTTCTACCTCTGCCCTCCGATGGGTTAGTCTCTAGAGTCTCAGTTTTCCTTCTGTTGTCTTCCTGTGCCTTCTCCTAGGCCACCAGGCATGCCCCCTCCTCTGCTGCCTTCCAGTACCTTCTCTACCAGGATATGCCCCCTCCTATTCCAGAGCCAGTCTACTCTGGCTAACAGTTGGTTGCTCCCTGGGGGCAGGGTGGAGCAGGGTCAGGTGTACAGGTCCTCTGTGGACACTCAGATGGATCTGTTTGAGACTTTCTGGAGCCAATAGGAACTGTCCTTCTTTTCCACCTGGCTGAGGCTGGTGGAGCTAAGAGACTGACTTTCCTTTTAAGGTCCTCTCCTGCTTGGCCACCCTTCTGAGGAAGCAAGACCTAGAAGCCTGGAGCTACCCTGTAACCCTACAGGTGTATCATGGGCTGCTGAGCTTCACAGTCCATGCCAAGCCCAAGGTGAGACTGCTGAGCCCCCAGAATGTGGGAGGGGGCCATCCTCTAAAGTGGGGGGCTGGACCTGACCTGTTTCTGAGTCGAGTCAGGGAAGGTGCCCTCTCTCCTGTGCCCTTGCCCTGAGTCTGCATTCTGCCCTTCTAACCGTGTACCCAGCTCTGTAGTGAGCGGCAGTTGCCCTGATGTTCAGCATTGGGCCCTCTGAGTCTCCTGCCTTCCTGTGTTAGTTACCGTGGGCTACTGGGGCAGTGGTCTTCTGGCATTACCAACCTGGAGTTGCTGTTTGTGCTGTGACCTTGAATGTGTCACCCTAAGCCTCGGTTTCCTAGCTGTGAAATAAGGATATATAGCAACCTGTATTCAAGATTGTGGGGGTACAGGCCTGGTGTAGTTCCTGACGGACAGCAGGTACTCAGTAAATGATAGTTGGCCACTGTGTTTCTTCCTGAAATTTAGGACGGGCTTAGAGCAGTCATAACCAAGTCTTGACTTCTGGACCATCATTCCAGCTGTGCTGATGCCCTTTACCTACATGTCACATGTTCCCTCCCTCCCTCCCTCCCTCCCTCCCT